>KZ110532.1:0-56212 GCA_002116395.1 Ramularia endophylla | reverse complement strand
TTCCTATCTACTTAGCCTATTTAATTATCTAAGTGTTCTAATCTTCGTCTGATTTACCTATTAATATAGGCGTAATCTTAGTTCTAGTTACTAGAGAGTCTAAATAAATAGCTTTTAAGTAAGAGAGGAGGTCTCTCCGCTAATTAGTATAGTTTTTAGTACCGTCGAGTACGGCGAGTTTTTCGAATCGTCGAGTTTTAATAGCTACTTTATAAAAAGCTTTAATATATTCGTCGGATAGTTTAGTATATCGCTAAACGGGTAGTATAGGTAGCGTAGTATTCGCGCTAGTTACCGGAGGAGCGGCGGAGCGAGCTCGTTAAGGAGGTATAGTAGTAATACCGCCGATAGGCGCGGAGTATAGTTGTCGGTATATAGTCGACTCGTTTGTTACTAGACTTAGCTCTCGTAATAAGGATTCGCGTCTCTCGTCGTCGTCGGAGGAGGATTCTTTAGAGGACGATAAGTCGTTAGGTAGTATAGCGGTAGTAATAGGTAGTTTAGGCGGTAGAGGCGGAGCCGAGTTTTCCTAGGCTAGAGGGGTAGGATCGCTATAAGAGCTACTATCTTGTTTAGAAGTATTCTAGGCTAAGTCTATAGCGGTAGTCGATGTAGGTAGAGCCCTCTTACTACTTTTAACGTCTTCGGTAAGGTTAGGACGCTTCGTTAATAAAGAAGATACTACTATCTTAGCCCTTTTAGCCTTTCTTAATGACTCCGGTTAATTAGTGTTAGACTAGGGCTTAGTAGGCAATTCGGCTTATGTCTTTAATATAACGGTGTTTCCGTTTAAATTAATGTCGTTAAAAGTCCGACGCGGAGGGTAGCTTCTAGATAGAGTAGCTAGTAAAGAGAATAGTTAAGGGTTACTTAGGTATAGAATACTATAGTCTCTTTTTCGAAGGAGTACTTCTTCTTATTTCTTACGTTTACGTCGTATACGCTAGCGGTCGGCGGCCTTAAAACGTCTAGTCTTTACTTATTCTTCTATTTCGTTCTTAGAAATTACTATTAATATAGTTAATACTAGTAATATAGTAGTTTAAGTATTTAATTAATAGCTTAGTTACGTTATAGCGGACATATATTCGGAGGTATATCGGAGTACTAAGAGTTAGAGTTTTAACGTTAGAGTTAGCTATTATACTAAGTTTATAAAGGAATTTGTTTTAAGTAAATCTAATACGTAAGCGATTTATATATATTAAGTAGCTAAGGTAGATAATTAGTCGTCGAAGGCCCGACTTAATGTTATAATTTACTTTAGGTTATAAGGAACGCGTTAGTTAAAGGACCGACTCGATATTATAATTTAAATAGGGTCGTAAGGAACCCGTTAGTAGAATAAAAACTTTAATATTTAAGGCGTCGTAGCCGGTAGTTAATAAATTATAGTTGAATCCCTCTGTTTCTCTATTTATAGCGTTAAGGCCTAGTTAATAGTATATAGCCTACTTAATAAGAAAAAACGTACTAGTTTATAGTTAATCTAATAGGCTTATAATTATTCGATAGGTGTTATTACCTAGAAAGCGCGGTCCGGGCTCATGACCTATTGAAAGTTATGAGCCGTAAAATTAAGAAAAGCTATCTGTAGGGCTCATAGTACTACTTATATCCGTTGGTACCGATATCGGTTACCGTGACCAATCCATTGATTTCAACAGTGCCCTCTGTCGATCGCTCTCTAGCCGCCGTGGGATAGAACTAGCGGTTCCTGAAAGAAGTGCGGTGGTTCCTGAGAGAACGAGCACGATCAATGATGGGAGTGGACATGGCGTTTGGAAGAGAGCATTGCGCAGTAGAATGATTAATTCATGCAGCGCGGCAATCTCAGCTGGCCGGCGAGTTCCATGATGAATAATGTTTGTGTGCGCCTAGAACTATGAGAAGCGTGCGGGGTGGGAAGACGTGGAGACCGGGAGGAGATGATCAGGTGGTTTGTGAGCCAGAAGTGGACGAACAAGGCTCATGATCAATTGTAAGGTAGGAGCAGGAAGTAAATAATAATCATCAATGTTTCCCATAATTCGAAACGCTCGCTCGTCCTTCCCACTACCACTTCCTTTTTCTTGCTACATTGGCTCCATCTTCACCTGCCCATTCAATTGCTACCCTACTCCTAGAATACCCGCCTTGCATTTTGCATCGCACTTGTCACGTCCCGCGTCGAGCACAAGGAGATCAGCAGCATCAACCTTGGAAGGCCGCCTTCCGCCTTCCGACATCCCGGGGCCCTTTCTTTGAGCCCAGGCCAGGCATAACTTTGAAATAACTTGTTGTTTCTGAACTTCTGCCGCTGACATCGACATCGACACCGACACCACCACCGCACGCCGCTCCTCCCACTCTGCTCTGTTCCACCGCCGCGTCGTCGACGTCTCCCTGTACGCACGCACGCACTGCAGACTGCATTCGCCCGACCAGTGTCTGCTGCGGGAGATAGCCCGAGTGGCGAAAGACAAGCGGGGCTGTGCTCGCTCGCATTATCTGATTGTTGGAAAGCCAGCAGCACAACAAAGAAGCCCGCAGTCTTCTTGACTTGATTTGTCTTGATTCACTTCACTTCAGGTGCGCCGGGCCGCCAATGACACGCCTGCACAGAGCACTGGCCGACTAACACCTGTGCTCAGTGCCGGCGCAATGTCCACGTCGCGTCCCATCAGCCAGCACCGGCTGTCCGTAGGCGGAGCCAATGCCTCGAGCGTGCCCACCCGCAACTCGTTCAGCCGGACACATTCGCACAGCACCACCGCCAACCCGCCCAACCGCATCAGCCGGCGGAAGAGTTCGACTTTCTCCAAGTCGGCCCTTGCCTCGCTGCAGGACTTGGCCAGTCAGTCGACCTCGACCTCGACGCCCGGCAGCCTGCCCACGCAATCACATCCACACGCCCACTCCATCTCGAACCCGTCCGGCCTGAGCAGCAGCAGTGCCGTGGTCGACGGACCCTCGCTCTCCTCCTTCCAGGCCGTCGACAAGAAGCTCAAGATGCGTCGTGCCAGTGACGGCACTCACCTCTCGAAGAAGGACAAGGCTGCCTCGGGCGAGCTCAAGTGCGAGCACTGCGGCAAGGCATACAAGCATGGCTCGTGTTTGACGAAGCACTTGTGGGAGCACACTCCTGAGTGGCAGTATACCTCAAAGCTGCTTATATCGAAACATCAGCAGGTCCAGCTTCTCGAAGCTGCTTCGGTCCTCGTGGCCATGAACCAGGATGGTCCTAATGACAGCGACAACTCGTCCTCTCCTGCTGCGTCTGGCTCGTCGGACATGCGTGACGAAGAGCTCAGTTCGACGGAGACGACGCCTCCTCCACACCACGAAAATTCCTACCGGGACCCGAAGCGGTTCAGCAACGAGAGCAGCCTCTTTTCGCGCTCCTACCAGTCCGTTTTCTCGGAGAGTGGACCCAATGCCGAAAATGGCTTCGCACACCATCGCCAGTGGAGCACTTCCAGCATTAGCCGGCCGGAGAGCTACAACGCCGACGAGGCAGACCTTGCAGCAGCTGTTGGTCTGCTAAGCTGCAGCTTCGGAACCCCAAAGACTGGCCCGACAACTCTTTCCCCAGATGTTCCTCCAGTACCGCCGCTACCAGAAAAATATCAGAAGAGTGCTTACTCAAATATTCGCAACCAAGCCCGCGATGTCGACATGGACGGTGATGACAGCTCTGACGACGAGCCCCACAGCAGGCACGAGGATGACGATGGCATGTTTGGTATGGATGCATAATCCATTCATGCGTTGGTCCCTTGGATTGTCAATGAGATCTTGCAAAACATACTTGAGGACTTTCGATTTCAGGATCTTACAAACTGCATTATGTATCGACGATTTACGTACGGGCGAGCTCCGCAGGCCCCATTCTCAAGCACCGATGAGCTGGCTTGCTGGCACTTGTACTAGCTGAGCAGCGAGGTTAAAGTTGAGCGGGTATCTCGAGCGTCGAGCACGCCGGCGGCGAAGAAGGGTTGTTCGTTTTCATGTTTCAACAGCAGCACAGCGACGGATGGACAGGACTCGGTTGCGCAAGATGACCATGACACTATTTTTCTTTATCTATTGTAGCCTACCAGGGCGGAAAGCCCGTCGTGACGGCGCACCCAGCATGTCTGTAATGCCGTCTATGTCAAAACAAATAACTCACATCTATCCCTGTACTCCACGTGCTCTGCACATGTTCCAATAATGTTTATTCGCAACCTCCAACAGCAGACAGGAGTTTCTTCAAAACCTTGATAGCTCAAATCGCCATGCTCGCTTGTACGCATCAAAGCCAATTTACATCTTTCTCATAGCAATGCAAGATCCGACAAGAGTACAAAGAACAACAAACTAGAGCATCCCAACGATCCAGCAGCAGAAGCGTCGCCCTGCAATGTCGGCGGTGCTGGAGCTGAAGCCTAGAAAGTAGACGTGTCCGCTCTTGAGGTCGACAGTGAGGATGGAGGCGTCTTCGCCGAGAGTCAGATCGCCAACGTGCCGCTCTCACTTCCACTCATGGTTCCACTTCCTGTTGCAACACTACCCCCTCCCCTTAGTCCCGGTACAGCTGTCAGCGACAGGTCTCCCATTCACGTACACCGAGTCCTCGCCGCCACTAGAACTAGCTATCGAGTATGTAGCTCCAGCAACTACGACGCCTGTAAGTCTAGCCTCAATTGTCTTGTCACCAACAACATGCGAAGGAACCGCTGTAGGGTATGTTGCAAGTTTCCGAGTCTGGTTTGGTCGATGGTTAGGATCATGTTGAGGTTTCACAATGATCTGGTCTTTCCCCTGGAGCATTGCCTAGTGTGTCAAGAGCGGCTTGCGTGGCGTCCACTCGCGGAGAGAAGAATGTCATGTTTTGATTCCCTGTTGGTGGTCGAGGTGTAGTGGCTGCGGGCGGGATTGTGGTGCTTTGAAGAGCACCATTCGCATGTGCAAAAGTGTTCCATCCGAGGAACGATACCAGCAATAAGGTCCTGGCGAAAGTCATGCTGCAGTCAGCCCCTGAAAAGTGGAGACAGCTGAATGCTGGAAACTTGAATTCAGCAATGTGTTTTCGGTAAGCAGTAGCTCATACAAATCAAATGACTGCAAGACTGTCAACAAGTAAAATCAGGGCACCTATGCTTTGCTGACATGGATAGAGAAGTTCGAAGCAATCGTAATGTCGTGGTATGTCTTGGCTGTTCAGGTCGCCATAATTTCGGCATTGGAGAACTGGATGTTGTCAAGTTATGGCATGAGCGTACTTTCCAAAAGGTGATGTCGTTCGATGCATGAAGCAATCGAAGATCTTGATTGATCCTGGAGCCCATTGCACTCTACATTGTATCATGGATGTTCGCACAAAGCGCCATGTGATGCCCAAAAGCAAGTAGTCTTCTAGACTGTGCAACGCTATCACCCAAATGGATGACCACCTCCTCCACCAAAGGGGGAGCCTCCGGAGGCAAATCGGAAGCCACCGCCTCCGCCTCCACCTCCGCCATTCATCATGTTGAATAGCATTTCCTGTGAGGGGTGTTAGTGATCATTCAGGTGTTGTCAAGCAAGATGAACTTACTGGGTCGATCTGGACACCTCCTCCCATACCGCCACCCATGCCTCCCATTCCGCCGAAACCGCCGCCACCGAATTGCTCGCCCGGCTCCATAAGATCAACTCCACTATCGTATCGCTCGCGCTTCTCAGCATCGATCAGTGTTTCGTGGGCTTCCTGAATGTCCTTGAACCGGTTCTCCGCATCAGGATCGCCCGGGTTCTTGTCAGGATGATGAATAACAGCAAGTTTACGGTAGGCCTTCTTGATCTCTGTATCACCCGCATCCTTGTCCACGCTCAGAATCTTGTAGTAGTCCTTGCGTTTGCTCTTCTTGAGCTCCATCTCAGCATTTCGCACATCTTTCGCAATGCCGGGCTCCTCTGGCGACTGCTCGGCAATCTTCTTGTACGCGCGTACAGCCTCATCCCAATCACCGCTCTCGCCCAACGCCTTTGCCCGAGTCTTGCGAGCTTTGGTGTAACTTGGATCCAGCTGAATTGCCTTGTCACAGTCCTCAATCGCAGATTGCCATTGCTTCAGCTTTGAGTAACACATCGCGCGGTTGTTTAAGATCTTCGAGTTGGTGCCTTTGTTCGTGGGGTCGATTCCTAGCGCTGATGTGTAGACATCCACGGCCGGCTGATATCTGCCCGACTTGAAGTGCGTGTTACCTTCCTCCTTCGTCTTGTCCAGCTTCTGCACCACTCGGAGGTATTTTACTGCATCTTTATAGTCCGGATCGCAGGAAATGGCTTGTCTGAAGTGTTGGATTGCCTTGTCGTTCTCGCCCTGTGCGTACAATGCTCTGCCACGCAGAACAAGTGCCTCTGGATCTGCGTTATTCGCACGTAGCAGAGACATGGCTACGTTCTGCGCATCGCCCAGACTGTTCACCGTCCCCATCTTGAGGTATGCCTCGCCACGTAGCAGTCTCCACTTTCGGGGTGGCTGCACAGTCGAACCAAGACCCTTCTCTGCCTGGTCAAGACCGAAAATCGCCATTGACCCGCTTGTACCGCTCCGCAGACTCTCCTCGGCCTGTGTAATGTGTTTCTGCATTGTTTCCGCGGGTGCCTTGTCCTTGGCTGTCGCCGTCGGCTGTATACGCTCGTAGACATCCAATGCCTCTCTTGGTCGTCCCAATGCAGTGTACACCTTGGCTAACCGGTGTAGAATCTTGGCATTGTCGGGCTCCAACTCGTCTGCCAGTTTGCAATCCTCCAAAGCCTCCAGAAAGCAATTCGCAGCCATGTTGGCGGCCGCGCGGTTGGACAGATATGTCGACGATCTTGGATTGGCATCCACAGCTAAGAGGAAAAACAAATCAGCCAAAGTGTAGGAAATGTGGGTGGGAGGAAGTCAACCAACCTTTGGTGTACTCGTCGATGGCCTTGCCATACTGCCCGGCCTTGTAGAACTTATTACCTGCCGCCTTGAACGCCTCGGCTTCCTCGGGTCGGATCTCAGGTGGCGGCGGCGGGCTGCTCTTGGTGCGGTGCGGTGGAGGGGTCGGCCGCTGCTCGGTCTCGTGCTCATTGTCGCCTGGCCCAGCGGCGCCTCGCCCGTCTGTCTCGGGGGCGGGGGTGGTCTCCATCTTGTCGCCCGATGATCCTACCGGCACACCTCCGTTAAGAGAGTCGCGCGGGCTGGCGGTGGAGGTCGACATGGTGGAGAACTGGTCAGACTGCAAGTAGAAATTCAGAGGATGTTCTTCGCCGGCAGGTTTGCTGCTCTTGCTCTTCCGCTTCCTCGATTTGCTGTCCTTGTCCTTGTCCTTGTCCTTTTCCTGGTCAAAATAGCTGCGCCGCTGGTCCTTGTCCGGCGACGACGACGTTGCAAAGGTGAGCGGAGTGGTAGTCGTGGTAGGCTTGGTTTTCCAGGGCCACATTAGGAATTGTAGCACAGAGCCAAAGCCTAAATTTTTAGACGGGCCTCGGGGGGAAGGCAATAGAAGGGCAAGGAACGCCTGGCTTTCGTGTTTGTTTGTGCTTGCTTCTGAGACTCTCTCCCGCTGCAAGGTCGATGTGAGGTGATGAGTCGATGCAGTGCACAGGTACATGTAGTCGAGACTAGTTAGAATATTATTTTAGACCTTGCAGCTCATGTGTGTAATCTCACTGGGCTACAGGCATAGAAACTTCTACGATCTCTTGATAAATTGCGTACACCCTTTGAGCTTCATCACATTTACATACATGTATTCTACACTGAACCAGAGCGAAGATTAATTTTTACACAGACAACATGCCAAATGCCCTTGCCATGCACCATTCTCTACTGTACATTCGAACAAACTCAACCAGATGATGCAGCCCTTTTATGCCTTTTGGCTCCTCTTCTTCGGGTTGGCGGCCTTCTTCTTCGGCGTCGATTGCTTGGCATCTTTGCCGTTGATGAACTGCACCAAATCCTCAATCTTATCGTTCCCTCTGGACGCTACCGAAGGCTGTGACGCTGCGGCTGCGGTCTGGCCGGGTGGCGGCAATGGTTTCGTGCCCGGCGCAACCCTCGATGTTCGTGCGCTGTTCCGCAAAATGTTTCCGTTCATCAGCAGACTCGCCTGCTTGGCTTGCTTAGCCTGGTTGACTGCAGAAGCAGTGAACCTGCTCAGCCACAACTCAGCTTCTTTGGTGTTTGCATCGTCCGCCCCAAGCTTGTCTGTGAAGATCTTGGCGCTCTCGCGCATCTTCTCCATGGCAGCCTTGGAGTTGCTCTCCAGTGCTAATGCCTGCCCGAGCTGGAACAACAGCGTGGCCGTATTTACGGAGTGCTTGCCAGCAACTTCCTCGCAGATTTTCAGAGACGCCTCGAACCAGAGTCGCGATTCGTGGAACTGCTTGAGCGTCTGGAGCATGACTGCCGCGTTGTTGATTGTGGTGATGGAATCCGGATGATGGATGCCGTAAACGATCTTCCAGAGGTCTAAAGCATGGCGGACGTACATCAGAGCTTGCCGAGTGTTGCCATTGGCATGTTCGAACAAGCTCAAGTTGAGGTACGCCAGAACAGTCTCGGCATCATCTACGCCCAGCGTCCGCTCGGAAACAATCACAGCCTTCTTGGCCAGCTCCACTGCCGCCGACTTCTCGTCGAGACCGTAGTATAACGTTGACAAAGCGTAGTACACACGAGCAACTTCTGGGTGAAGAATACCGTAGATTTGTTCGTGCAGGCTCAAGCTCTCGAGGAGCAACTCCTGTCCGAGTTCCCTGTTACCTTGTTGGATACTCACGCGACCAGCGTCCAGAGCTTCCTCGGCCAGCACACTGCGTGGTGACGCCTCCTTGACAATGGGAACAATGTTGTAAACATTTTCTGGGTGGAAAGTCGCCAACGGAGCAACAGGTGATGAAGCTGCAGCACCATTCGTCTCAACGTGCTTTTTCTTGTTCTTGCCCTTCTTGCCCTCTGTGCCGTTTGTCTGCTGCGCTACGATCGATTCGCTCGACTTCTTTTCCTGTAACGCCGGCACAGAGGCACTGGCAACCTTGGTGTAGTCGTACTCCTTGGCCTCGAACTGGAATCCCATCTTCCTTGAAATCTCGCGGAGCATCTGTGGTTGCTTGTTTTCCTGCACAAGCTCGCCCTGGAGTTCGAATCGGTAGCGTAGTGAGATCTGCCTTTCAATTTCCAGCTTCAATCCTTCGGGGACGATCTTCTCAAACTCGAAGGAAGTGTCAGAGTAAAGCGCCTTCAGGTCCTCCTCGATCTCCGCCTTGGGAGTAGCGTTCAGCTCAGTGCCTAGCAAGCAGTTGAGCAAATGAGCGACACAGCTCTGAGCAAACACAGGCGGCAGAGCTCGCAGCTCCTTGTTGCAGATGTGCTTGAATGCTCGGCTGACCATCTCCTGCTGGCAGAGATGCTTCAAGGCTTGCAGTCTACTGTTATTTGGATTGCTCGCGCTCTGCTGCGCGATCTCGCCCAGGTAGCGGACATTGATACCTCGTCTGTGCATTTCGCGAACCAAACTTTGACCGTCCATTGGGAACCCTACATCGCCCTCTTGAAGATCCTTGACCAGTCGTGGAAGCACCTCATTGCTCAGATACGCACACACTGCGCGCACGTCGGCCTCGTCTTGCTGCCACTCCGCCTTCTCCTCGGGCTCCTGAGGCCTCTGTCCGCTGAAAACGTCTGGGTTGAGCGTAAATGAGAAGCCGGTGAGATCTACGGACTCTTGCGGCTTGGTCTCCGCATCCTCTGCCTTAGTTTCTGTCTGGCTGCCGTTTGTTAAACTCTTCTCATCCTTTGCAGCGCCCTCGTCGGTCTTCTCATCGGCACCTCCCTTTGCATCAGCGTCACCGTTGGAAATCGCGTTGCTGCTTCCGTCAGCCGAGGCCGCACGCTTAGTCGCTAATTGTCCGGTGATGTAGTCCCGCATTTTCGACACCCGATACAACTCGACAAGTTCAGGTCGCATCACGGTCATACGATGCGGGTATTGGTTCTCCTCGGCCTCACGGTGCTTCTCAATCCACGAGATGTCCAGAGGCGTCACGCGGTACAAATCGAGAATATACTTGCGTCCGTCGGTGCCAAGAAGACCTTTGGTTTCCACGCTTGCCTCGAGATCATGTCTTGCGTTCTCCTTGTCCCAGACAGCATGCTTCTTGACTCGCATGGCTACACTGAGTTCTTGGAAAGGCTTGATAAAACCGTCGTGAGTTGCGATGACGTCCTTGCCTTCAACACCGCCGTAGTCAATTTGGTTCTCGCCAGGCTCTCTTTGCTTGAAGATACCAGGCACAATGCTCTGTCCGACCACACGCTTGCCGAGGTAGTCGACCACAACTGTGCCTGGAGTGAAGAGACCCGTAATGTCCAGCTGGTTGACGGCCTTTACACCCTTGACATCTTTACCGGTCGCGACCCTTGCGGCTTCGTCACCTCCGTCGCTAGCAAAAGTGCCGACGCCGTCGGCTCCAAAGGAGTAAAAGACGTTATTGTAGACGAAGATCTGGGCATCCCTGCTCTCAGTGGGATTCAGGGGCTGGATCTCTCCCCTCGCTACAAGGCAGGCACCGCGAACTGCAGCTTCGTTGTACTCGGCAAAGAGCTTGCTGGTAAGTCTTTCACGGAACACGCGTTCGTGTACGGTTTCCTTCGGCAGCTCCCGAGTTGACTGAAATTCCTCGTTCCAGTCGCGAAGTGTTTCCGCATTATCGGCACCACCCAAAAGGAAGGTCTCTTGGGTACGAGTGATATCAGCTTGGTGCTGCTGCACAGACGCTGAAGACACAATCCAAGGGGCGGCAGGAAGGCAGTTTGACAACTGATACGATGCAAGAGGGTCGCGCTGTCCATTGTAGACCTGCAGGCGCTGGAAGGAAGCATCGAAGGATGGAGAGATCTCACTCAGCAAGTTGACGAGCGAATGGGCAAATGCCTTTTTGGGAGAGCTCCGAGGCGTGGGATCGAACTTGTGGTTCGTAGACTTGTTGACGTAGAAGCCAGACACGTGCGAGGTGATGTAGTACTGTTCGCCTTCGTTGGTCGTTACCTGGAGGTAGAGCAGGTGGCCACGCATGCGAAGATGATAGGGCGGCGCGTTCCACGATGACAGCGACAGGTTCTTAATAGTCTTAGGTGCTGGCTCGCGAGTCTGCGCCAGCAACGTGGCGACGGAGCCCGCGGTGTTGAGATTGTAGTCCGCCACGGGACTAGCCTCCTCCTTTCCAGCCTGGTTCTCCGACAACTCCACGCCATCGCACAAACTTACGCCGGCATCGATGCCAACGACCAGGTCAGTGCGATTGCCAGCAGCGCCGATCAGCTCGCGGACACGGACGACGTGCATGCGAGCCTGCGCCTCGGTGTACGGATCCTCCACGAGCTCGAACACAGGATCCTCCACGATTCCGGGAATCTCAGACAGCTCCACAAAGTCATTGATCCGCTTGCCCTGGTGCTCAAGATGAAAGCAAGAGTACTGGAAGGTCTGCGGTGTGTCCACTATCGACTGGCGAATGTCCTGCACCTGCTCCTGCGTAGAGACCGTGATCTCCGTCTGGCGCGGGGCGTTCGGCAGTTTGATCGTAAGCTGAAAGACATTTTCTACAGTCGGAGCTGCTTCTGCATCCTCGCCATCCACCGCTGCTGCCTTTTCAGATGCACCATTGGTCAACTCTTGACTTCCATTGGCATCAGTGGTCGCGTGATGCTCTCCGGTTCCGTTCGCAGTCTGCTTGGACGGTTCTAGAATCGACAACGGTCAGGTTTGATGTGGACAGTCGGGTGCTTCCCTTGATAGCATCTCCCTAGATGCAATCAGTAGCAGACTTACCTTCGCTGGTAGCAGCCATGTCCAATGCAGCCGAGTCTCGTGAAGGCTGCCAAACCAATTCCGAAGGGCAAGGACAAGGGAACTTTGATGCAAAGGAGAAAGGAAGGTGATATGTACAAAGTACCTGGTACTGTTGCAATGGAGGAGGTGGAGGTATGGCTGATGAGGTCGAGGGTAGATGGACAATAAATTATAATGTTACCGATGCCCGTGAAGAATTGAACTAAGTCTCTCGTAAACTTTCTTTTCGGTAATGACATCCTTGTTTCCATGCGCTCGCTTCGTGCAATAATAATACGCACATGCACGGAAGTGAGGTCAGTGCAATCGAAATATCGAACGTCGGTCACAGGCACGTCTATCGAAACATGTTTAAGTCATCATCTATTCATATAGGATGCTACGTGCCTTGCGCAGCGGGTATATATAGCCGTAATGCATATCAATCATCCTATTTGTCCATCTTACAGTCTCCAGAGCCGCCGAGTCCCCTGCTGTGACCGGCACACCTTCATCATCATCCGTGAGTTCACTCTTATCCCTTGAAGGGCATGCTCATCGATGGGCAGTCCCGACTCAACTCCGGCTGGAAGTATCACGCCCGTGATACACAAGACTCTCGTTCGAGCTGCCATCACTTCCAGAGCTCGACCCAAGTTCCGCAATCTTGATCCTTTCACGCAGCGCGCTCATGCCGCGCTCAGCGAAGTCTTTACGGCAGTATTTGCACATTCGAAGCGCGCACCAACTGCAGCTGTAATGCTCATGGTCATCATCAATGTGGCACACCGCACACTCGACCGGTGCATATTTGTTCTTGCTGAGAAGCAAGCGAGCGTGACCGCGGAAGCATTTGATCTGTATCAAGGTGAGTGGGCGCGTGTAGGCGAACCCGGAAGACTTGAAATTGTGGTTCTTTCGACGGCCTTCGCCATCTTGGTATCCAGAAGAGGGACGCGTCGATGATGGCCTTGTCGATGATGGTCTGGACGGAGCATTCATTACCGCCCATGAGGATGTCGAAGTATCTGCTGCCGATTCCGCGCGGCGGCGAGAGGTACTCAGACCGTTGAGAAATGATGCAGCAGACTGCAGGCTCTTTGCTTCCTAGAAGTGTGTCAGTGATGCATCGAGCATCAGCCATTCAGCGTGAAACTCACATTGAAAATCTCAAGGCCACTACTCTTGCGTCTCGCTTTGGGAACGATCACGGCCTTTGCGGGCAATTCCGGAGTGTCCATCTTGTCTCTCAGGCCGTACTTGTGGGGGCTGTCTTCTGGCAAAGGTGACGGAGCAGGGAGAGTGGGAGCAGGGAAGGTGGAAGGTAGAGTTGTGTTGGCTAGGGATTGCTTTCGTCGCCGATCGCTCCCATCATTCACTTGTTTTTCGACATTTTCCTGGCCTTGCCTCAACAATCGAAAGTCACGGACGGTTGTTGATGCGCTCAATGGCTGGCTGGCTTTGTCTTCGGTCATGGTGGTAGAGGACAGGGAATGCATATGAGACGTTCTTGGATAGCGACTGTCGATTTTCTGCTGCCGATCGAAGACTGAATAATCGGCTTCATGCACACCTGCATCCACACCATCGTCGTCATCGTAGACGGCGCTGGTGTTTCTCTGGTGGCTTTCCTGGTGCATCACGGACATGACACTGGCAGTCACATCCCGCGGTAAAGGGCTTCGACTGTCGACCCGCTTGAAGAGGTTGCCTGATCCTTTGCGCGGTACTGGTTTAGTGCTTCGTGCGATAGAATGTGGCGTTCGATCGTCCGTGGTCGAATTGCCAGCTATGCTCGATGGCTTATTGCCCATGGTGGCCAAGTTAAAGGGCGTAGTAGGTGTCGGCGGGAAAGGCACTCGCTTGTCTACCGGTACCTGGGTAATCGTAATTTGTGTGTCGTTTCTGCTGTCACATATCCTTTGTTTAAGCTCAGCCGTGGTGAGAGCTGTGTAACCGTTGGACTGTTGGACCTCGATCGATGCTGGTCTGTGGGAAGAACGTCGCGAGCTTGTGCCTGGCAACCATGAGGGATTATGTTCCACTTTGGAAGCAACAACATGTTGCAAATGTTGCGAAGGTTCGCGGCTGCTCGCTGAGAGACTATCAACAAAGGACTTCGCAGAAAGGGGAAGGCACTTACTTCTCGGTGGATACACTGGCATTGTGACTTCTTCGCTTTTCTGGCCGTCCAAAGGTGAAAGTGAATCGCACGGCGACGGACACTCTGCGATCTTCTGCCTAGACTTCCTCCCACGCAACATAACGGCAATCAGATCCAGCCGGGTTTTGGACTGTGGGCGTGAATGAGGCCGAGTCTTCATGATGAGAGATGGTTTGAGGACGACGAGAAGAGAGAGAGTTCTCACGAGCAACGCGACTAAGATAGTAATACTTACATTTTCAATAGATCCTAGTCCTACAACGTTACTCCTAGTGTACCTCTTTCAAGATTTCCCGCAGAGCCAACGGAGCGTTGCATCCCGCGCACAAAAGGCATGGTCATCCTATCTTTCCACGCTCGAGCGGCTGCTGTGTGACGGCGTACCACTGGAGAGTGCAGCAGGCTGCATGGCCTGGACTGCCGTTGTGCATTGTGCGACACTTGCTTTTGCCTATCGCAGAACCTGTTTCCAGCACCTGCTCGGGGTCGGCACCGCGTTCGAGAGTCAGGAACCAGGACACACGAGGCCTCTGCCTCGACAGAAGCGAAGCGAGGTGCATCTTGGTTGATAAGATTGCGTTCCCACTCGCGGTCCGTTCCTCGCGGACTTTTTTGTCGAATCAATTCGCCATACCTCCGAAGATCTCCATGTGGTGATGAGAGTCCCATTGAGAGGTGCTGCCGTACCTTCCGGCAGACCAACTCACAAATCTCCAACTTCATGCACACCAGGAGTTGAGTTGAGACTTTCACGACATGCATGTTGAAGAACACGGCAAGCCATAAACGCTTCTAGAACCACAGCGTTTTAAGCCGACCTATCATGACGCCTTGAAACAAGACGTCACAGTTTCCAACGCCATCACAACATTATTTTAATCTCATCCAATGCCACGGCGCTGCCACATGGTGCGTCTCGGTCTTATCGTCAGACCATGCCATTGATGCGAATTCCCTACACGCAACCCCTTCCCTTGTCCAAGAGTCTCCCGGCATCAGCTTCGACTGTCGCAGGCGCGGTAGACGCGTTACGGAATTTCCTTGGACGAAACAATGGCGATACACTTATCCTCAGCGGAGCAGGTATCTCGGTTGCTTCAGGATTGGCAGATTACAGAGGCGAAAAGGGAACGTACATCGTCAATAAAACGTACCGCCCAATCTATTTTCACGAATTCGCCGCCAGCCATGAGGCGAGAAAACGATACTGGGCGAGGAGCTTTCTGGGCTGGACGACCCTGAATCGAAGCAAGCCAAACGCCGCGCACCATGCTGTGCGCCAACTGGGAGACCTAGGATTCGTGAAGAGTGTCGTTACGCAGAATGTCGACTCTTTCCACTTGCACCCCTCAAGTGCACAGCAGAAAGTGATAGAACTACATGGCTATCTCCGAGCCACGGTTTGCCTTACGTGCAGGAGTGAATATGAACGTGACGATTTTCAGAGGGATCTAGCGAGAATGAATCCATCATGGGAAGCTTTCCTGGCAGAAATGCTAGAATCTGGAGCGCTAGGAACAGAAGACCCAGGAGAGAGGCGGAAATTGGGGCTGAAAACAAATCCAGACGGGGATGTGGATGTGCCAGGAGTGGATTATAATACTTTTCGATACCCTCCTTGCCCTAAGTGCTTGGTCGATAGAGACAGGAAAGTCGCCGTGGATGAAGATGGAGCGTGGGCTCAGGGGTCCGAGGCTGGGATCCTCAAGCCTGCGGTAATCATGTTCGGCGAATCTATACCAGGCAACGTCAAACTGGCTGTAGAAACAGCTGTAGACGAAGCGAGAAGTGTGATGGTATTTGGCTCGTCCCTAGCTACTTACTCGGCCTGGAGACTGGTGAAGAGGGCGAAGGATCAAGGGAAGAGAATTGCCATCGTCAATATGGTAAGCAAACCGAAGTATGGAAGGCATAGAGAGCTGTCTCGAAAGCCTTCCATAAATTTCCCCATGTCTAAGACTCATGCTTACCTTCCCTTCACTTTTAGGGTGGTGTGCGAGGCGAGGAATCTTTCTTCGCAGATGTACCCAGTACAACAAATGGTGTGGACGGTGTGAGGTGCGATCTACCGCTCGAAACAAGTTTACCTGCTCTAGTGGAGAGACTCCAACAAGATAGAGCTGGGAAGAAGGTTTTCAGGCCTGCGCCTTGGGCATAAGAATCGTCTCCCCTTATTTCCCATATCGTTTCTCATGTCTGATTATGTATGGTTCAGGTCGCCACTCGATCCTGTACTGCTGGCCCGACGTTCGCCATAAAGTCTTTATACTTGAACACCTCGCCCTTGCCTTTTGAAGCATTAACGCCCTTGGAGCCAAACGCTCTTCGTCCTGCAAATTCTTCAAGAATACCATCCACCTCCTTCTTACTGAGCTTGATCATATCCTCACCCGGATTTGGCGCAGTGTTCAGTAAAGCGTCTCGCAGAATTGAGACATCAATCTGTCCGCTATCATCCACATCAAATGCCTCAAATGCAGCGCGAAGTTCCTCTGGCTGGGAAAGATCTGTCAAAGGGCCGGATAGTGTGTCCAGATACCGTGCGAGGTTGAGTTGTCCCGGACCATTGGGAGGGAAGAAAGTTCGTAGTGCAGCTGGATTATTGTCCAAGCCTAGCTGAGATAGCATGTCCGAAACGGATGCAGATGTGACGGCTCCAGAGTTGCTACTGTCCAGGACTTCGAAGGATTCTCGCATGCTGTGGAGAAGAGACTGCGGTATGTGATTGTAAGCTCCACCATTGCCACCCATGATTGCGAGCTTTGGTGGGGTGAATCTTGACTGTGACGACGTTGCCTGTGGTGTAAGAGCGCCTGTTATCGATGGTGCCGCACTTCGTTGTGGTGTCGGTCTCAAGTTCGCGGGGCTAGGAGCAATGAAGGGCGAGTCGATGGAAGAAAAATCTTCAGAGGACGGACGAGATGGACGTGCTCCGTCGTAAGTATGAGTAGTTTTCTCTATCTGAATGGTGGGAGTTCCCGGGTCGTCCGGGGCAGGTGTCACACTGGGCTGTCTCCGCGAGAAGAATGGGTCTTCTTCCGATGAGATATCTCTCCGTCCGGGTGAAGCAGGAATGCTCAGACTACTCAGTGGACGACCAAAGGGACTGGGGGGCCTTTCAGAAGAGATGCTGATCTGGCTGGGCCGTCGTACAAACGGACTCGTCTTCTCGGTCGACAAACTGGAGACGTTGTTGTTGCTTTGTTTAGATGGTGATGAAGCAGGCGAAGCACTGCTGGTCTGACGTTTGAACGGCGATTGTCGACCCATCGCCGAGAGACGGTTGGGATTAGTCTGCATCGTCGTCATTATTCTGGCTTGTGGAATGTTGGTTTCGAGCAGTAGGTAGGATTCGAAACGTTGTTGCTGACTCCATGTTGCCTTAGCAACCAAAATAGACTAGAATAGAACTAGAACTATCCCGGGCCCGGGGTCGTGCTCGCGGGGCACATGTAGAACTACGGTGTACCGGGCTTGGATTCGACCTATGTACATCCCACAGCGGGACGCGGAGGTACAGGAGGTGTAACGGAGGCATGGCGACTGCAGCTCTGCGGCCAAACACAAACTCATCCGGCAGCTCTCGCAGGCGACAACCGTCCTTCAACCACACGCCTACTTCGACCAACCTCGCGATTAACAGCAATGGCAATGGCAATCTCCAAGGATTTCTGCGTTCGCCGATGCGCCAGGCACCCAAGGCGCACTCTCGACCGCTGAAGAGCCAGTATCCTCCAGATGCTGAAAAACATGTGGAATATATTCTAGTGGCCTCGTTCGACATCGATCGCGGCAGCATCATGGAACACCAGTACCCGGGCCCGGTGGGCGGCGACGAGCACATGCTGGCTGAACTAATGCTGCCGGATCAGGCACACGTGCGCAGCCAGGATTGGACCATATTTTTTCTGCACAAGGACGCTGGAATGGATGACGACGAACAGGACGCAGGGCGGAAACGGAGGAGACGGCGTAAGCAGGAAGGCGGGGCAGACGACGAGGACGAGGTTGACGCGGGAAGTGACGAAGAGCAACGGGAAGGAGAGGACGACGATGAATCGGACGATGAAGTGACCCAGGATGGCCCGCCATTGGTATACGTGCTTAATCTCGTCAATACGAAACAAGACAATACCGTGAAGCGAGGTGCCGTGGTCAAGGCCATGGCAATTTGTACGCGGCATTCGTTCCTGCACATATACAAGCCTCTCCTCCTCCTGGCTCTGGAAATGTACTTCGCCAACCCGCAGGTCGAGACCCTGGCAAGTCTGTACGATGCTGTAAACAGTATGGATCTCTCCCTACTACCGCGACTGAACTTTCTCGAAAAATCTATCTTGCAGGGCAGTGATGCCAAAGATTTGTTTCTGGAAAAGTTCGAGACGATGATCTCCCAGCGTATGGCCGAGAGTGCGGAGAAGGATGGATCCGTAGCGCCCATGGAGCAGTCGAACGCTTCCCAGTTCCAACCCAAGGCGAGATACGGCCTCCCTCGGGATACTCATGAGTTTGAAAGCGTTGTCCACTACGCCAACATCCCAGTACCGGTCAAAATTCCCACTGCAGTCAGCCCGGAGACGGTTGGAGATTTCAGTCTCATCAAGTTGATCACGACTTTTAGCACTCCTCACACAACTTCTCCCGTCCCTTTCAATCCCACGCATCCTCACCTAACAACTTCGGGCGCATCAACGCACCCCATCATGGTTCTGCTTAATGCCCTGCTGACTCAAAAAAGAGTCATTTTCCTCGGCCACAACCTCCCCAGCTCCGAAGTTGCAGAAGCAGTCCTAGCTGCATGTGCTCTTGCATCCGGTGGTCTACTCCGTGGCTTCACAAGACATGCATTCCCCTACACTGATCTGACCAAGATTGACGACTTGTTGAAGGTACCTGGGTTCATCGCCGGAGTCACAAATCCGGCATTCTCTCTCAAGACAGAGTGGTGGGATGTCCTCTGCGACCTCAGTACGGGAAAAGTTCGCATTTCCAACCGAATCGAGCAAGCGCCTCTCACTGAGGGAGTGGCATTCTTCCACCAAAACACCCACCAGCCAGGCACAATAGCAGCAGGCGGGACTGGTATTGCCTCACTGGTCAGTGCTGGAGCGAGCTTATCAGCCGGTCTAGGTGGCAATGCCGCTCCGAATGGAAACATGGGTGGTGACGCGACAGGCGATGGCGCTTTCATGCAGAGTGTATTGGCAGCCATCAATGAGCGGCATGGTGAGAACGCAATCAGAGGTAAATTTCGCAGGTGGGTTGGGAAGTTCACCCGGTTGGCTTCTAGCTTCGAGGAGACGGTCTACGGCGCCAGTGCGCTACACATTCACAACCCTGATAGTCCGAAAATCAGCTTCCCCGCATCAGACTCGCCTGTAACATCACCTGGTGGCAGAATAGATTCGCTTCCACCAGAAGTGACAGGCCATGGCTACGTCTGGCCAACTGCGCAAGCAAAGAACAACGAATTGGCTGCCAATTCTACGAGAATAGAAGGCTGGCGCAATACCAGGAGTTACTACAATTTCATCCAGGATCTCGCAGCTCTTTACACGTATCGTCCTGTCAAGCATCTCGACCTGCAGCATCTTCACGATAGATTAGCCAAATTGCGGCTCGGACAGGATCAGAGCGCGAAGATATATCTGGCGATATGCGACGCTGTGAGTACAGAGGGCGAGATCAATCAGCTGCTCGCTATAGTCGCCAACGGGATATGGGAGAACAAAGCCGCCGGTAGCGGAAGTGGCCAGACGCCCGGCTTGCTGTTCATTGGCATGGGTCTTTTCCATCCTAGCCGGGACATCAGGGAGGCAGTAGCGGAGCTGTTGGGGAGGATAAGGGAGCACGAGGCTGGGCGACACTTTTGGGGAGCTCTTGGAAGGTTTGTAAGGATCGCTTGGGAGAGAGTCATGGTAGCGAGGGTGGATAGGATGGAACGCTTTGGGGGAGGCGGCGCTGCGGCTGTTACCACTATTGTCGGAGCAGGGCACGAGAGTTGAGATGGAGTGGAGCCTGTCTTGGCTATGGCTGTGATGAACGAGATGCTTGGATATGTTATACGATGATGTACGGTGCGATAGACTGTGTGAATGCCTCGAAGGGGACGCGCATATGATTCAGTAGAACGAATCTGAAGGGCGAAGAACAAAGTCGAGACTTTCGTTAAACATATTCTTACCAAATGTCGAGTTGCTCATTCGACCGATGACATTGTCGTTCATTCTACTCCGCATGGGAGAGCTCAGGGTCTCACAATTTGAGGTGGGTCCCATATTCACACTCTCGAGCGCCCTGAAGACAGTAGAGCAGTCCTCCTTGGGCCGACGAACATGGCGGGAGAGACAGCTGAGGAAGGAACAGTTGGGGTGAGGTGAAGTCGGAGATGGAGATGGATACCTTAATACCTTACCCCTCAAATGCACGCGCTAGTGCTAGTAGAACTAAAACGAGCTCGATTACCTAGAATTTCTTTTGCCATGCACAATCAACATCACACTACATCGCACAATGGTAACCAAAAGACAGGCACCCGATGACCGTCCCAGTCAATCCAGTACTGCGGCTCATCAATCACGTAAACGCTTCAAGCCAAACACGGGCAACTTCGTACCGCCAGAGAACTTTGGAAAGAAGTCGTTCAAAAAGGCCCACACGACAAATACGATGAAGTCGACCATTCGCTCTCTCAAAAGACTGCTAGAGCGAGAACTTCCCGCGGATGTACGAGTGGACAAAGAGCGCGCGCTGCAGACTGCAGAACACGAATTGGCAGCTACGGAAAGAGCGAAAGTGAGGAACGATATGATTACGCGGTATCACAAGCCGCGCTTCTTCGAGCGGCAGAAAGCGGACCGGAGGTTAAAGCAAGCGAGGAAGGCGCTGAAGGCGTGTGAGGGCGACGAGTCGGAGCGTGAGAGGCTGGGGAAGGAAGTGGATGATTATGAGGTGGATTTGAACTACGCGCTGTTCTTCCCGCTGGACGAGCACTATGTCAGTCTTTACCCTACGAGAAAGGGAAAGGAGGATGGGGCGTCAGCTACGCTGGAGGTTGATGGGAAGAGACAGGGCGATAAGGCAATGTGGGAGCTTGTGAGGAAGTGCATGGATGAGGGCAAGGACCGCCTGGAGTTGTTGAAAGAGGGCAAATTAACGCGGCATTCGGGTGTGGGGGATGAGGACGAAGTCGACACAAAATCTAAGCAGAAAAAGGCCCAGTCGAGGCAGGATTCGAGTAGCAAAGAGCCGGCACCGAAGAAATCGGCCAAGGAAGAAGAAGACATTGAGTCCAGCGACGACGGCAACGGCAGTGGTTTCTTCGAATGATCACGAATATTTCGAATGGAGACGGTCACAAACCCAAAGATTGTCGAGCTATGGAGCAGCTAAGACTTCATCGACTTTAGCATGCGCAGATTGATATCTTCCTTGACCCAACTCTCGACTCGCTCCGCCACCTCACCCACCAGTCTCTCATATCTCTCATCAACGAAGAACAGACCGCAGTGCGCGCCCACTTCGTCAACGTTCTTCATAAAGACCCGCACCCAGCACGGGTCCCGTTCGCCGTTCGAGTCTTTCGGCGGCAGGGTGCAGAACATGCGATCTTTTGGGGGAGACTTGTCCTCACTTTTGCTCTTATGTGGCCTTAGTGAGGTTGTCTCCTGTGTAGCCTCGCTATGCATCGTGGACGTGGTCGCAGTTGATGGCTTTCTACTGTCCAAGCTTGGTTTTGTGGTTAATTCTGGTGTGCCCTCCCTGCTAGGTGATTCTCCTCCGCGCATCCTGCGTTCTTCAGCCTCCATACGCTGCTTCTCGTGCTCTAGACGCAGAGCCTCCCGCTCACTATGTGTCAGCTCAGCATCGGACTTCTTCCTGGCGTTGGCCTCCTTACGTGCGGCTATGCTAGCAGCTTTCTCAGCCTTCCGCGCTTGCTTCTCTCTAGCTTTCGCATGATCTTGAATGAGTTTGGTACGGTTCTTGACTGCCTTTTCGTAAGCTTTGACAGCTTTCGCGTGTTCCTTTTCGACAAGCTTCCGAGTTCCTTTGTCTGTGATGAAGCTGACGTCCAATGGCGGTGGAGCTTCTGGTAATGGTGGGAGAAGGGCCTCTAGACCAGCCGTTGAAGAGTTGACGGTCGACAGATTAGTCGACGGATATGATGCTGCAGCTGGGTCGGTATCGAGTGCAGCTTCACTCGAAACAGTGGCGTCGCCAATTGTGAGTGTCTCCATTGCATCGCCAAATTCGTCCTCGGGGTCAGCAGGCTCTGGCCGGGGGCTGAGGCTCATCATCTGTATCGGGGATGGACTGCGGACTGCTGTCATTTGATCGTCTGGGTGAAAGCTTCCATTCGTCGCCTCGTCGTTGCTTTCCATGCTGCTGGACGTTGAAAGAGATCGTCGTGCCACACGGCTTGGCTTCAAGTAAGTGCTATCGGCGTCGGAAGCACCGATGATGTCTTCGCTAACAGCAATTCGATCTGATGGATCCATGAAGGATGGACTTTCTTCATTGGTGGCCGTCTCACGGGGTGGGCTGGGCGAGGTTTCGCGGGGAGGTGACGTTGGTTTCTTTGGCCGTCCAGTACTTGCTGTGTAATAGTTGATGAATCGTACCCTTGGGGGCAAGCCACCTGCAACAACAGATTTACGGACACGCTCATCTTCCTCTTCAAGCGCACGAATCCTAGCATATCGAGTCTTCAGTTCGCTGTAGTTAGCCATCGCACCGCCGAATTCCAAATGAGACGTAACGAGCTTCTTCGCTGCGCCTGATAGATCGTCTGAATGCTTGTTGATGAAATGCCATGCACTTTGCCAACCTTTCCGGACGGGCAGCACAACGTCGTTTCCAAAATGAGGATTGTAGTTCGGATCAGCCTTGCCACCTGCCCACAGTGTGTCCGTTCGAGACGTCGCTCCGACCACCGCTGGACCATCCCCGCCACTAGGCCCGCTATCAGACGCTAGGGGCTGAGGCGTAGCATCTCGTGGTTCCTCAGCAGGCTTGAATAGACTCGCAAGACCACTTTTGACAACACCAGGATGCATTCCCAGAAAAGGGACGTCAAAATTGATAGTGCCGACGATACGGTGATTCAGAGGTGATATTCCAGACTGACTGGGCGGCATTAGCACAATCTCAGCGCACAGCAGACCGCCCATGCTGTGTCCCAGCAGAACGACATCGGTCAAAAGGTCTTGGTGTGGCTCGATCCAGTCGCTAAAACTATCTCGAGCGACGGTGATGTTCCCTCTCGAGCGATAGCGCGGGTATATTTTGGTGTGAACTACATGAGTCTTGGCGAGCAGGACCGCAAGAAGGCTGTGCACATGCGCTGGAAAACTGCGGAAACTGGTCTCATTTCCCATGAAGCCGTGGATGTAGACGAGCAACAGTTTTCTGCGAGCGTTCTGCTCTCCCCGCGCAGGAACGAGCGATTCCTGCGATGAGGATCGCGGATCGTTGCGGGTCAGACCAGCCCCTTTGGCCGCCATGTTCGTGCGTGTCGAGGGAAGGGGAAGAGGTGAGGTGGTGCGTGGTGGTTGTAGTTGCCTGGGTCAAACTAGTTCTAGCTCCCCTCCTCGCTCGGAAGCTTACCTACCTTAGCTTGCATGTGTGTTTGAGCATGACAACATGGACACCCTGTGATCAAAACAAACCTCTGGCCTTTTTTTAAACCAGCAGCATATCGGCACGACGGCGGACTGAGCACGACCCATAGTCGATCATTTCCGCAGTGACTCACGGACGAGAAGAGGAAGAGAAAGAAGTAGAGGAAGGACGAGTGGGAGTCAAGTAGTAGGAAAGGGGAGCGTTGCTGGTTTGCATCACATGTGAAGAAGATATCCGCGGGACCACCCCTCCGTGCCCGTTGCCAACGCCGTACACACGCCAGACCCTCGATGCCCTCGCTCTCTCCGCGGTGACCGGTAGTGCTGAACTCCGCCGCCGCCGTCGCGACGGAGAGGAATTGCTCATGTCGTCGGATCGCAATCGATTGTCGAAGCCAGCGCGGCCACCATTGACTCCGCGCTTGGCTGGCAGTGCAACAGGGACCCCGCAACTGAGGCCGTCGGCGCCTCGCTTGCCTACTGGAGCTGGCAGCAGCGTCGGGCCAGGCACGCCCATTGTATCACCCCGCATCGCGAGCAGACCGACGGACGACACGCCCAAGGGGCCTGCGTTGGGGACGGTCAATGCCAACATCACGCCGCGATCGGCCAAGCGCAAGTCGCGGGTCGACAGTAGCACAAACAACTCGCCTCAGCAGGACGAATCGCCAGCAGATATACGGTCAAAGAACACTAGCACAAGCACATTGGGACTGCCCGATGCAGCCTATGGACGTAGCAGTGGAGGCACGGGGCTGGGCGTGTCAATTGGGTATGGGCAGACCAAGCCACAATTACAGTCACAATCACGGCTTAGCAGACCGAAGAGCGTGGTGGGTGTGGGCAGCTGTCCGCCATTGGTGCGCTCACCTGGACATGCAGACCTCTCTTCGCAACAGGAAAGCATTGAGAGCCGCTTCTTCCATGCCAGCGATGCCCACCGACAGGAGTCTGCGGCCAAAAAGCCGGAACCCAAGCGGACACCTGCGTTCTTCTACGCCGACGGCAAGGAGGACACACCTCGTATACCATCGAAGTCACACTCGCCAGTCATGTCCGCCATGTCTGAGAAAGGATCATCCGCTCCGTGGCAAAGGCCAGATCCCCAGTTGAACTCGTCGAGAAACGGTCCTATATCATCGCCAGCGCTGAGTGCGACTGGCAGCAGCGTTTCTTCGTTTTTCCCGGCAGCCGCGCAAGCGCAGCCTATGAGGTCGCCTTCACCCAGCAAGGAAAACATCCATTTGTCTTATAGGAAGGGAGCATCGCAGATCTTTGGTACACGACCTACACCTCGGCAAGCAGCCCGACCTGCAGACTTACCTCTCGTGGATGAGGCCAGGCATCCGAGCATCTCAGCGCATCACCACAAGTCACCCAGTCTATCCTCCATAGACTCGGGAAATTCGCCCGCATCGCGAAGGCGGTCCGCCACTGCGGTTGATGTTCAAGGCCGAACGTCACCCCTCACGCAAACATCGTCACCTCCTGTCCCTCGACTTGGAAGTCCGCCAGAAAGCATCCCCACTATTGACACCTCGCTCGCCTCTTCGCTATCTCCACTTCTTGACAATGGACCACTGAGCCCTACTAAAAAGATCTCTGAGCTTGCCGCCGATGCCCGGAGAGAGAGAAAGGTTCTCGACCTCGAAATCTCAAACTCCAGCCTGTTGGCTATCAATGCAAGTCTTGAACGTGAAGTTCGGAGACAAAAGACGGAGCTCAAACGATTTCGTCGCCTATCTCGCGCTGGCAGATTCTCGATGGCTGCCAGTGAACTTTCAAATGCGAGGTCTTCTGGAATAGGAGCACTGGAGCCCCTTGGAGAGGACAACGACGAAGAG
Organism: Ramularia endophylla; assembly: GCA_002116395.1. NCBI lineage: Eukaryota > Fungi > Ascomycota > Dothideomycetes > Mycosphaerellales > Mycosphaerellaceae > Ramularia > Ramularia endophylla. The sequence goes on along the minus strand of KZ110532.1, from coordinate 30,762 downwards.
GACAATCCCTTTGAGGCAGCTATGATAGCCGGGTTGGTTGATATGGATGACGATGTCAGTGATTCGGAAGAAGACGATAGTCTGATGAGCAGCAACGATCCACTGTCGCCCAACGCCCAACAGGACCGTCTGGCAAAAGATGAGAGGCGCTTGCGCGTAGATCTGGAAAAGCACAAAGAACTTTTGGTCATCTCGCAGAATATAAACCAGAGCTTGAAGAGATGCATGTATGCAACCGAGGCAATGATAGGAGAAGGGAGGAAAGCACTCCAATACCACGTGCGAGTGAGCGATGTAAAGCTCGGTGGCAGGATATTGTCCGGCCTGGATGATGATGAGATTGAAATTGAGGATGAGCTTGATTTCGCTGCTGGGGAGGATGAGAGCGGTGATGGTGACATGGAGGGAATGAAGGGGTTACTCGATGTTTGGGCGGGTGTTGGCCGGCAACAGCTCGACGAGTTTGAAGTGTCTGGAGATCGAGACTCTGCAATTGAGTTGGAGAAACATTTGTATTCTGGAAGGCCGCCTGAGACGTCTGCTTCTGAGCCCACGACTGGCGATGTCGCTGTCGCTGTCGCAGCAACGCAGCAGAGAGCGAGCCGGCTACCGACCTTGCGCTCTTAGCTGGAGCGATCAGGAGCAGGCAGGGCGAAGGCCAACAGTGTCCCGCGCCTGAGAATTCATCATCGACCGCGAAGTTCGCAGGCACGGATGAGCCTGAATTGATGAGTTCAAACTTCTCTCGGTAACCTCCGCGGCAACGTGCTCTTTCGCCGCCTTTTGTTTGGTACCTCAAAGGAGCGAGACGACCTTGTGAGGAATCGAATTGGCTTCAACGAAGAAACGGCGGCTTCGATATGAGCTTGGACACGAGTAATGGTTGTGGGACAAACGATTTCGTCCATTCTTTTTGGCGTGGTTTCTGTTTTTGATTGGATACTCGAGATACCCATTTCCGTATGTTGCAAAAGATGTGATGGAGGCGCACAAAATGAAGCCTGCCCGTTGGCCTCTAGAAGGTTTGCAGGGTGGTCAGACTACTCGTTCGAGACCAGCACAACAATGAAAACTCTTCTCTCAATGTTTTTCTCCTTGCATCGACTCGTGGCTTGCCAATATTTTCCTCGTTTGACTCTCTCCTTGCGCAAGCACGAAAGCAAGTGCGGGCAATAGGGATGTTCCCCACCCTCCCGCAAAATGTTCGGTAGGTTTGGCCCTTGGGTACTTCTCAACGTCCACGACAGCGTGGACCCCCCGTCGTGTCTGGAGACACGAACCATCTGGAGTATCCCTGGGAACTGATACACATTGCTACTATAACTTTCTCCTTGCGACGGGTCACGGAAAGGGGGACATCAGGTCGAACAATTTTAGGCTTCTTCTTCGCCTCCTTGCCGCGGCGAAACATCACACATCACTGCCATGGAACTTGCTCAACGGTCAACGAACGGCCGTCGGAACTTCTGCATTGCCTTGGCAGCAGCACCCGCGATCTGTTTCCTCGCCGCGAGATTATTCAAACTGCTGGCATCTCGCAAGTCTTGCCAAAAGCGGCTGCTGATATACCAGGCTCCACGGCCACAGAATGCCCATTCGAAGCTCAGGGAGAATTTGCCATATCCACCCGATGCTCTCCCAGGATCCAGAGATGTTCTGACCCCGTTTGGAGTCACTCGCGTATATGAATTTGGCGATGCATCATCTTCTCGGAAGGTACTCCTAATTCACGGAATCAGCACGCCATGTCTATCAATGGCTCCACTTGCGAAGATGTTATCGGAGAACGGTTGTAGAGTATGTTGCTACGATTTGTTAGGAAGGGGCTATTCCGATGCGCCTGACCCTTCAGTCTATAGACAAGACTTTGCGCTTTTCAGCTCGCAGATCTTTGCTGTGATAAGTTCGTCTCCGCTGGACTGGGCTGGAGAGGGATTCACTCTTGTGGGCTATTCGCTTGGAGGCGGAATTGCCACAACGTTCACATCCTACTTTCCAAGTCTCGTGAAGAGTCTGATTTTGGTTTGTCCTGGTGGTGTGATCAGGCCAACGCGCATGACTCGCAGCAGTGCTTTTCTGTATGGTGGCCATTTACCAACTGAAATAGTTCAGCGGATTGTCACTTTCAGAATGAAGTTCGTCGGTTCTGAGCCACAAATGACTCGTCCGCAGGCAGATAGTGCCATCGATATTACCAGCACTGTCACGGATGAGACTCCACAAAATGCAACTCAAGATGGATGGATAGAGCTCTTCGATAATATGCGAGTATCTCCTGACCAGGCGGTTACATGGCAGCTGGACTACCATCCAGGATTTGTACCTAGCTTTGTTTCTTCCCTGAGATATGGCCCGATATACGACTGTCATGAACATTTGGAAGTTATTGGCAGGCGCTGCAAGACCCCTGGTGGTCGACTCAAAGAAGGAAGGGTACTTGTCATCTTAGGAAAGCAAGACTCGGTGATTCTGGTAGACGATACAAGGATGGACATCAGTGCTGCCTTGGGCGCAGAGAATGCCGATATCGTGGAACTTCCAGGGCGTCATAATCTGCCTATCGTGAACAGCAAAGACTGTGTCAATTCAATGCTGATTTTTTGGGCCAGCGTATAGCGTTGTTATGATGTGGAGCTGCAAGATACATAATGCATTGGAGGGTCGTCGCCACTCCTTCGGAATTTGAGATATGTGACAAATGATTGGACGTGCCGCAACGGCGTGTGACGGACGAGATTGACAGGATGAGAGCAAGTGAATGAGGACAAGTGAATGATAGCAAGTGAATGAACGATCGATCGTTACCTCAGCCACCGGAAGTGCTTCGTCGACTGCAGGGTCAGTGCAGACTTCTTGTCTCATCTCTCTACGGCTGAAACTGGTAGTGTGTTCTCTATGTATGCTCGTGCAGACGAGACTCATATAGTAAATTTCATGTACATGCCTGCTGTTGCAGTCGCCGTCTATGCATTCGTGAGTCACTGAAATTACTGCGTTGTCTCGCTGGGGGTATCGTCCCACGTTGAACTGCATGTCGTAGAGTTCGACGTCCAGTCATGATACTGATGAGACTTGGAAGCTGTCTTGCGGTGATGTCGGAGGGACATATCTTATCAGAGATCCATCACGCGAGTCGGAGAGTAAATTCTGAAGGGATCCTCCTTGGAGAGCGAGAGGCATCTATTAAATGTCGAATTTGACTGCTAGGTTCGTAGTGAACCTACTCGCGCTTGACCAGAGCTTGCATCCCCCCCATCGCGAAGTTGAGGCGGGAGCCGAAGTTTGGAAAGTTGAACAATCATATGCTTGACAACTTGCTCACATGTAAGAGGTAGATGGATGCTGCGAGACATGCGATGCCAATGGTTGAGTGAAGCCTTCGCAAGCACGCGTGCTGAACCCGGACCCTCAGAGACGCGCTTATGGTGTCGCGTGCGTGTACGCGACGCAGGTGAGTGAAAGCATGTTTGAAGCGGAGGGATTTGGTGGCTTGGCAGTATAGCCAGCCGGTTATACACGATCGGCAGGCCAGCAAACTTACTAGGAGTTTTACTCGCGATGAGAGTCAAGCACATGTGAAGACAGCGTGCCATCTTCAGCAGTAGTAGTCTTGGGCGGGTTGTCAGTAGTAGATCAAGCAATGCCACGAATCTGGTACGCAGTCTGGGCCAACCCCACACAGAGCACGATCCCAGTCAGTTGAATCAGCTGCAGAGCCGCCCTAAAGGTTTTAGTTGTATCAATGCAGTGAAGAACTAGACCAATCTCGCCATTATTGTCCGAGGTCAGGGCTGTGGCGGTTGCAGGAAAGTCCTCAAGAAAGCAAGTTTTGTGCTTGCCTTTGCATTTACATGCGAGCAGGAACATGTATTTGCCAGATCAGGCAATAATGGGCATATCGCTGGTCTCATCTCAGGGCTGTCTTCCCGTTTCCCGGATAAAGTTGACGAGCCAGAAAGCATATTATGCCTGATCAGTGATGTGACTCGACCGTTGGCTGTCGTCTAAAGACCACTCAGACCAGCAGTGGTTTGACTCGGAAGAACGATGGCAGATGGGTGTCCAGTGCGACGATTCAATATTGCCGGCGCCGAGCGGCGGAACGGCATTTTGGCATGTGAGCTTGGCGAGGCGAGACAAGACGGAAGCAAGGTCATCACACCGGAGTATGGATTCTTGCTCAACAGCGGCGGGCTACGTGTTATATGCAGCGTCTTGAGACTAATCGGCGAGTAACTCGCATGGTGATTTCTCGGCCATACGTCAAAATAGTCCCCAATTAGATAACACGCGACACCTTGCACCTCACGTGCGTAAAAGGAGATCATTCTTTCGGAGACTGGAGTGTCATAGCGCGTAAAAGAGCAATAACTTGTCTCATCGGATTGAGTACTCAGGCCTTGTCGTGGTCAAGCAACGGCGTTGCTACGGCTCTCGCGGAAAAATTACATACTGCAAATGGGGAGCGGACAACGGCGCAAGGAAAAGACAAACGGCGCCCCGCTGTAGCACTGCTGGGACTTTAGGTACAGTAGAGACAAGCGGGAGGTTAGTAATGCGCGTTTCACGCATCCGCGATTTTTTATAGATACGACGAGCGTGTGACGTGCGGCTTCTGCGGTGCGCACTGCAGGGACGATGAGCAGAAGCCCGATGCCCAGAGTGCAATAGATCTGCAAACAATTGTACGACACTGATATGAGCTGGTGTCGGTCGAGGACGAGGGCGTGCCTCAGCCAGCTGTAATTTAACCAGTAATCCTGGCCGCCGGACGTGCCTGTCCGCATTCTGAGAGTAATGGAGACACTAGACGGCGCTCCGAAATCGACCTGTCACCAATGGCGGCCATGCAAATGATGAGATGCATGGCTGCGTCAGTGCGGAGCGCCTCTCGCCCGCGGCCTCGTGTCTGAGAAAACGCGTCTCAGCCTGCACGCGGCGGCTGTATTCGAGAGGCTGTTCGTGAAGTGGCACAGTGCCGGGTCTTGGAAAGCCACATGCATAGCGGTAGCGAACAGCAGATGCAATGCACACTGCAGCTGCGAAGCCAGGTGGGGATGAGTGGCCGATGGGCTAACTTCATAAGAAATAGCCGCATGTTGCACGGCGGACTCGCCGCCGTGATTCGACGTCGACGGACGGCGGTGGACGGACAGAGTGGAGCTGCTACGGTCATGCCCGCCTCGGACGTGAGAAGATTGCTTGCCAACGCGAACTGGGCGGGCCACGCGACGCCGAGAGGACATGCGTGCGAGCGTGATCGTATCAACGAATGTCGATAGCCCTGGGTGATTTGAGCCGGGCAGCAAGCCACGGCTGAAGGTCGTCGGATCCAGGAGTGTCTGATGAGAAGCCGCTGGCGGATGACAAGGCCAGAGATGCCCTCGCCAGCAGCAGGAGCGTGTCCTTGGTACGGTACGGTCGGTAGGTGCTGGTAGCTGCCGCCGTCCAACACGACTTGGGCCCACCTAGCAGGGTTCTTTGGGAGAGGCCAGTGGCAGCCAGGATGAAACCTAAATTGACTGAGCTGACCTTGGCTCGGCCAGTCAAGCAGTCAAGGATCCACTCGTCGGTTTCGTCCCTCAAGTTGTCTCCTGTGCTTCTCTCGTCCGTCTTTTTAGCAGCAATGCGGCCCTGATCTCACAAGGGCAGCGAATTTGTTGCAGGCGTCTCTTCGGTAGTCAGTGTTCTCCACCTGCACGGCCTGCCTCCTTGCCGTCTCGCCAAACGGAATCACGACCAGCAAAGTCTTCAGTCCTTCGACGAGACTAGCACCGTCAGCCTCGACATCTCCCTCCTACCGCTCCTCTTAACGTCGACCTCTCCTCTTCGTTGATCGTAGAGCCACTCGACGTTCCCTCCGTCCCTCCGTCCCCTCCCGCACGCACTACCCCTCCGCCGCAAACGTTCGACAGCACCCCCGAGCCCGAAACCACCAGGTCTCGTGTGCCCGACTTCCTGATTCCGAGTCGTGTGCTAGCAAGGTAAGAACCCCATCCTCCGCCGGTGTGATGAGCAGAGTGGAGGAGTTCCGAGTGCATGCCAGTGGAGACAGAGTTGCCGTGCTGGACTGCCTGCGCGCGTGCCTGCCCTCAATCAGCACCTTCCCTCGGGGTCTGGACCTTCAGCACCCACATACAGGATTCGAAGTGTGTCTCTGGAATGAGAACTGGGAAGCGGAGAGCGGCCTTGACGACACGAAATGAACAACTGGAGCTGGCCAACCCATGTCGCTCTGCACACGGCATCGACTCCTGACCAACACCTCGATTCTCCTGAGATCCGTCCATCATCTCTGCCCTCAGAGTCTACGGAGAACCTGTAGAGCCTGTTGCATGGCACTGAAGACCAGGCCACGACTTCTGGCTCCCATCACGATCTCAAGATTCCATCCAATTCACCTGCATATCACTGCTCGCGTCACCGCGTGCTAGTTTGGCCAAATCCAACCCCAAGTCTCCCCTGTCCTCGTCATGACAACATTCGGAGAGGCAAATTCGGTTCGACTTTTCTCTGGCATCTGCCGTAAGGTCGAGGATTGTCGACGTCTCCATTCCTGAGGGCATTTGAATTCCCTGGCCATTTCCAATCGAATTTTACCTTCCTCCACAACGCCTCCTTGGCTGGTGTGCACGGCATCTAATGGTGTTGGCATTGGCATTCTGGAATTCTTCTCTACATCCTGCATTTATCAATGGGCAACTCTATAGGATCGATTGGCTGACTTTTACTTTCTAGCTGCGTCCCAGTCTAGGTCATCAGACATTGTGCTGCTTGGCTGTTGACTGTTATTGACAGACTGTTTCCTCCGTCACTTCCATCATCGAGGGTACTGGCTTATTACCCAGGTATGTTGAGACCGTTTGCTCTTCGACCTAGCTCCCTTGCCTGGTCTTACATTGCTTGCCAAAGTGGGAAAGGCTAAACATTCCCCAGATTCTTCACGGCTGCCAGATTCAATCTGCCCCAAACGGACCATCACTAGCAGTAGCGGAGGCGTTAGCTCGTTCTCTGCATCCTGTCAAGGTGCACATTGGCGACCGAGAACAATCTACTGGATTTCTTCGCCTATCGGCTTCCTCGCCGTGGCTCGCAAGGAGACAATCCGTTCGCACGCTCTCCCACTCGACCGCTCTAGTTAATCTAATTCCCAAGGTATGCAGTCCTCCTTCCCAAGTCCTTACATTACACTGCCCTACCACATAGATTACGCGACTCAGCTAACACGCTTCAGACGCTCCAGGGCGACTGTGTATAATTGAGAGGTCCTTGAAAGACTGTTCATTCATTACCAACTAATCACGATCCTTTTACGCCCCAAACTCGGGACTACACTCTTTAATATCGTTCGACCACCGAACCCTCACTCATTTGCAACACACGAGTTTCGAACTGCAACAAACTTGTCAATCCTGGAGAATTGACAGCCCGGCATACCTGGATCTCAACCATGGCTTACCAAGCTCAGGCACAGTCCCTGCCGCTGCAGGTACCAAGGACATTCCCTGCATTTGGCTACTGTGACTCCTATTTTGTTGAGTGTCACGATGATGACGACGGCTTGTACGCACGTGCGGCCGCAGAACGTGAACGGGCCCGCAATGTGGCCAAGCTCAGGCAGAAGGCCATCGGCGAGGAGCTCTCTCGTGCCACAGCGGAGGAGTACCAGGAAGACGTCCTGGACCACATGGAGCACATGGAGGCCGAGACGATGCCCGACATTCAGTCTATCGAAATTCAGACTGAGATCCAATGGTTCATGAGGCCTTACCTTCTGGACTTCTTGCTTGAAGCCCACCATGCCTTCCAACTCCTACCGGAGACACTCCACCTCGCAGTGAACCTGCTCGACCGCTACTGCTCGCGTAGAGTCGTGTACAAGCGTCACTACCAGCTCGTCGGATGTGCTGCCCTCCTTATTGCTGCAAAGTATGGCGACCGCAAAGAGCGCGTGCCAACCATTCGGGAACTGAAGTCGATGTGCTGCTCTCTTTACGATGATGACATGTTCACCCAGATGGAATGGCACGTCTTGCAGACCCTTAACTGGGTAGTCGGCCACCCAACTGTCACGGGTTTCCTGCAGCTAGCGCTGACTGAAGTCGCCTTCGACCCCGAGCTAGAGCACATGTCGTGGTACATCTCCGAACTGGCCCTGTATCACAAGGAGTTCATTCCCGTGCGACCATCTGTCATGGCACGTTCGTGCTTGGCGCTTGCACGCTGTATTCTTGCTCGCCAACAGTCTCGTTACGAAGACTGGTCTGCGCGATACGATGCTCAAGTTGTGCTGAACCTCTCCAACCATCTCGGCCACCCGTCTCAGGCGCTTCTTCGGAAATACGCCTCACCCCACCTCTCTTCGGCGTCAACCACCATTGAATTGTTCCTTCAGCACCAAGCCATGCTGGCAAAGCGTGCCACACAGCAGCCAGTGGATGATGTGAACCAGATGGACGTGGACCCTCCCGCCAACTATCTTGTACCTCAGACGCCACAGAAAGCCGGTTATGCTACCGGCGTCCTTGGCATGCTTACGCCGCCCATCACTCCGGACAGCAACGTGGCTTTCGTCAATGCAAACCCGGCCATGCTGCCACGGATAACCCATTGCACCCCTACACCTCCCTCCAGCGGAGACCACGTCCAGCACAGCGGCTTCTCGTCAGCTCCGCAACACTACATGACGATGCCGCAGCCAACCTTTGTACAATAGCAGTCAGGCTGTCGGCATATCAGCTCACCACGTCCTGGCCAACACTTCTGAAGACTGGCCAGGTTCCATGGCGTTCGCCGCTACGGCGGTTCATTGTATCAACAATGCTCGAGCGCCTTTGCATATTCAGTACTGCATTCGAAGCGAGCGGTTGCATTTTTGTGTTTGAAGCATTTCCTTGTGTATTACATCGGTCGAGCCACTGCTTCAAGTCCGGTCAACGGAAACCGGACAGTGCTTGTGGGAGGTATTTGTGGGATCGACGAAAAAGCATCCAAGCATATTTACCTTGACGGAAATCAGATTGAAGGACTGGAACGGGAGGAAAGAGGAACAATGAGACCATCGTGGAAATCAGCGATGGCGCGCGCAATACTTGGCTCGACATTATACCCACATACTAAATGTAAAGTTCTTGTCAAACGTCCCCTCTCTGAGTGTCAAATTTGTGTCTGCTCGCGCCATTCTGCCGTGTCTGTTGCGTGACTTGGTCTCTTGTTGGTAAGGTAAGTCACGATGCGAATGTCTTCTGTCGCATTCGTTGAGTGAATGTAAATATCCTGTCAACCCGTGACCGGGCTTTGGCACTCGCTGTCGCTGTCCGTTCTTTCCGTTGCATTGGTCTGCTGGTCGGAGTTGTGGGTCTAAGGTAATATCATCTGGTCAGCAGCTGAAGCACCTGTCGTGAACCGTTTCCTGTCATCACCTGCTTCACTCAACAGATCAACATGCATTTCTGTCAAATGTCACATCAGCTCCAGGCATCGTCCTCCACTAGTGAGAATGCCAAGAGAAAGACAACCAGCTGATGGCTACATATAGAGCAGAATACCACACAGCCGTGCTTGACATTGTTGGCCTCCACAAATTCCAGGCCCTGCTTCACTCGCTACCCCAACCCTAACCCTAGAAAGGAGAGAGCCCAATCTAGACCGACAAGCGCGGCACTCAAGCGGGACGAAGCGAGGAGAGAAGCGATCCGGTCGGACCCAAGTCCGGATCGTATCCAAATTTTTTGGACTTGGGCTGAGGCTTCGCGCTGCAACTCGCATCGCGCCGACGATGGAAACTACTGCGACAGAATAGAGCACCGGCCACGATGGATATCCACCGTTCTCGCTTCGTGCCCTTCCCAACATTAGGAATCAGCACGGTTGCGTTCTCGCGCAGCAGCGACCATGTCACCGCTGACGGACTTCCGCAGCCAGCTCTGAAACTCGCTATTGGACGTGCCAATGGCGACATTGAAATCTGGAACCCGCAGCACGGCAGATGGGTGCAGGAAGCGATCTTTCCCGGCGACAATAAGAGCATCGATGGGCTGCTGTGGACCCGCGAAGCCGACGAGAAAGACCATGAAGGGCGGCCGGTGCTGGGCCAACACCGTCTTTTCAGCATCGCCGGCTCTCCCACCGTCACTGAGTGGGATCTTGCGCTTGGAGTCTCCAAGAGGAGGTCGACAGGCAACTTTGACCAAGTCTGGTGTTTTGCGGCGCAGCCTTTGAGCCAGAGCGGTTCCCAAGCCGAATCACAATCGCAAGACCTTGTCGTTGGCTGCATAGACGGTGTTGTTCTTCTTTCCACCGCCGACAATGACCTCCAATTCAAACGCTCGCTGGCCCGGACGAACGGTAAAAATGCCAAGTGCGTCAGCATCACATACCAGACACGGGACCGTGTTATAGCGGGCTTCGCGGATAGCACCATCCGTGTGATTGACGCCCGGAACGCCACCACCATACGCATCATGAGTTTGGGCAGTTCTATTCCGGGGGCACTAAAGAACAAGCTTGTGTGGTCGGTGAAATGTCTCCCCAATGGAGACATTGTGTCCGGAGACTCGGCAGGAGATGTGGTGTTCTGGGATGGCAAGACATACTCAATGATCCAGCGTCTGAGCGTTGACGAGTCGGACTGTTTGGACCTGGTGGTGAGCGCGGACGGAAGGTCTGTCTTCAAGGGCAGCATAGACGGCAAAATCACCAAATTTCAAAACACCACGAACACAAACGGCCGCCAGACATGGGCAAAGAGTCAGCACAGGAAGATTCACCAAGGCGAGGTAAAGACCATGTCTGCGTATGACAGCAATGGCATGAGTGTGATAGTTTCGGGAGGAAGCGATATGGTTTCAGTCGTTACACCTCTGCGCGAGTTTGGCAAGGAAAATGGCAGGTCTTTGGTGAGCCTCCCGCAGCGACCACCAGTGGCCAGCGCCCGTCAAGCGAGACAGCTTGTTAGCTGGTGGGACAAGAGTATCAGCATCTGGCGTATTGCCAGGAGCGGCTCTGACGACCTTTCCGTGGAGCCACAGCCGCCTCGAAAACTCGTTGCTAAAATCGAACTGACTACGAGCGACTGTATACGCAGTGTCGCTATCTCAGATGACGGCAAACTTCTTGCAGCGTGTACAAGCACTCAGATCAAGCTCTTCCAATTGAGAAGACGGGCGGACAGGGATGGTGTTGACATTCGCAAGATGGAAGTGCCCAAGCCACTCGCAGAAGCAGGTGCGCGTCTGCTTGAGTTCTCTCCCGATGGTAAATGGCTCGCAGCAATTCTGCCTGATAGCGAAGTGCATGTGGCCCGTCTTGCTCCCAATCCAGCGAAACCAAAGCAGACTCGTGTCCTCGACAAAGTGGCCGAGCTTGAGCGAGACGTCCGACAGTCCACTTCACAGACGGCTTTCAAAGAGTACGAGCGGACCATTTCCCGTATGGCATTCTCTCCTGATAGCTCTGTGCTCGTGGTGGGCGACCTGTCCGGATATTTGGACTCGTGGGTTCTGGAAGGGCATGAAGATCCTACCGCGCCTGCGATTGATGTAGCTAAGGACGATCACAAGGAAAATAACGACACTTCGGACTCTGACAGCTCGGATGATGACGATGAGGAGTATGTGTTCTTCGGCCAACACTGGACGGACAACTCTTCCGGCCACCTTCTACCGAAGCTCGACTTTGCACCTCTAGTACTGTCCTTCAGGCCTTCTCCCAAACCTGCGCACAGAGATGATGTGGTGAGCGGCAATCCTGGAGTGCACTCTACCCGGCATAATCCACATGCACACTCTCACCAGATGCCAAAGGGTCCACATCGGCTATGGGTCATGACTTCTCGCCATCAAATGTACGAATTTGATGTTCTTGCTGGGCGATTGAGCGATTGGAGTCGAAGAAATCCGACATCTGCACTCCCAGAAGACTTCACAAAACTCACAGACCGGGTCATGGGCGCAGTATGGCATGTCAACGGCCGCGTAGAAAGACTTTGGTTGTATGGAAGCAGCTGGATGTTCATGTTGAACGTTGGCGCAGATCTAAAGGGCCATCAATCCAAGAAACAGAGACGGCAAAGCGAGTTGGTACCTTCACAAATCTCGAAAAAGCAAAAGACTAACAGCGGAGCTGGCCACAAGATGCCTGTCCATCACCGTACTGGCCTGCCTGAGACTGTGCAGAGATACGAGAATGGTGCGTGGAGGAATGTTGCGCTCGACAAGGTGCCCAAGCATGAAGACGATATGGACTTGGACGACAACGATGAGGGCGACATAGGTCGGTTGACTCGCGTTGCAAGCACAGACGAAGAGCAGCAACTAATCAAAAGTGAGTCACGGACTCCGCCTGAGCGGAATTGGTGGTTCACATTGCAGTATCGATCGATACTGGGCGTGGTACCGCTGGCGAGTGATGTGTCTGCCGAGAACGACGAGAGACCTATAGAGGTCGTTCTTGTTGAGCGACCTCTATGGGATGCACGAGGAGAAAGCAATAAGATGGCGAGATAGATAATTCGTGATCGGATTGTAGTATAGCATATAACAGCCGTCGTGATCATGGTATCATCATTTGTGCAACGTGAATCTCAAAAACTCCATCGCAATGCGATATCTCCTCAAATTCGCCTGCCCAAAACATACCAACCAAGCGTTCGCTCATGACTTTTCAAGAGTGTCTGTATGGCTCAAGTCCAACACTTTGAGGGTGCTGAGGCCGTGTATATCCGGTCGGCTGCGCGTAGTCGTTCAGCGGCATCTGGTCGTCGTGAGCGCCAACGTATGGGCTTGCAACACGCTCATATCCACCGCCAGTCTTCTCCACTTGGAGACCGCGGCCTCGGCCTGCGAAGTCTCCATATCCCTGGCCCTTTGGCTCGGCATTCCATAGGCCTCCCTTGTTGCTCTTGTGGTGTGGGTTGGATCTGCCGGAGCAGCAGCAAACGGAGAAGAGCCAGAAGAATAGAGCTCCGAATGAGAATGCTACCGCGAGCCAGCAGACGATCAGAGTGTCTCTGGTAGTTGATAGCTCGATTCCGTAGTCTTTCAGCACTTTGTTCAGAGCAGTGGTAAGAACAGAAAAGAGGACTGTGCTCGTGAGGACCGATGCGAAGGTGAAGACAGTGGATACCTGAGGTTTGTTAGACTCAAACTTCATGTCTCGATCATTATGCAAGAAGAAACTCACCAAAGCCACGATCCATGTGAGGAGACTTCCCCAGCGAGAGCAGATAGCTAGTAAGCCAACAGCCAGCGTGGCGAGTGTTGTCCAGAACGAGACTTGGTATGCGATGAACATCCACTTCGCCACCTTTTTGTACGCATCCAACGCCTTCTTGCCACTATCTCCCAGCAACTCGTCCTCATATTCCGACAAATCGCTCGTCACAGAGCTGACTGCCGACTCCACCGCACTGTCACCGGTTGCAGTCGCTGTAGCAGTCGTCGAGTTCGCAATAGAGATGCCCCAAACAGTCAAGGGATCGAAGACGAAGTTGGCCTTGCGTTTGGAGCAGTAGTCGATGTCGACGGGGCTGCTACTGTTGGAGGAACAGTAGTTCCAAAGATGGATCTGATATACATCTGCCAACGCGCCGCTGTCTTTCGCCGTTTGGATCGCTGTTGAGAGCTCGCTGGAGCTGCTTGAGGGTACGGTGAGGTTTGTGAGATCGGCGGTGAAGAAGTTAAAGTCGTTCAGAGTGTCGTTTCCTTTGCTATATCCTCCAAGTTCGACTAGGAGTAGACATATGAAGGAGGCAAGAGTGAGGAGCATGGGAGTGAGAATACATGCTGCTCGTCCGGCTTTGCCCATTGTCGCGGTGCGGTACGGAGATGTGCAGATGGTGATGAGGGTTGTTGATGTCCGAACAATTGGAACGAATGTGAATGAGAAAGACGGGAGAAAGAGACAGGATTCTCACCAAACTATAGTAGTTGTAGACTACCATCTCCGGGGTGATCACACACGTACGTGTACGTGTACTGCACGAAAAGATGAAGGCTGAGCAGCTGAGCAGGGTGGCTCGGCGATGAAACTAACCACGACACCCTGTCGCTGACGGCATCGCTCTTTGGACTTCACTTCGGCCTCCTGTTATTACTGGTAATTTCGGGCTGTTTGATTTGGATGTTGTAGCACTACTTCTATAGTCTTCCAATGACACTAATGTATACTGCGTACAAGTGGAAGGTGTTATTCACGAAAGATCGCATGCGCGTTGTCACATGTCACAGAACGTCAGACGGGCAGCACGAGCCAGGTCGCGCGCCACGCAACGACGTTTCGACGTCTTCCTGAGAGCTGATCCACGATCGTGTGATATCTTCTTGGTGAGCAAGAATCTCTGCTAACGTCTAAGTCTGAGGCTGAGGCTTGAGAACTGTCTGTGGACTACCAGAAAGTCCCCGAGCATGAGAAACGCAATCAATCAAGTGTTGTTCCTTTGTTTATCCGCAAAATCTTGGCATTGCGTGTTCGCCTTGATTGCCCGAAATAGTAACAAGACTGGGCTTCCATTCCCGCGTGGAGATGGAGGTGGCGACATGGTACATAGCGTTGCGATGATGCGTTTCGTTTCCACCAGAGTAGACCGCTAAGCGACTTACGAGGAAAGTGTTGCAAGTGAATGATATGTATCGCAGACTGTATTGTTTGCTTAATTCTTCTTTCGTTCCAACTAGAAGACTTGGATTCACAACTAAATTTCTCATTGCGTTCCACGCTTCAATCAAAGCCAAAAGCCCTCCCAAGCGGGCAGCTCACCGCACCATCCAAAACGCCCTTGCTTTAAACACTAGTAAGAACTCCTCGCCAATGGCGCTCATATGACAACATGAGCGAAAAGACGTAAATCCATGATAACCGTAAATGCATGCCCATAAATTCCCAAAAGTATGCCTTGCACCGGGTGGCGCCCAAGAACTCCATGCATGCTGAGTAGACAAACGAGAATGACAACCGTCCTTGTTCCCTCCCTGGGGGCGATAAATATACGAAAAAAGAATTTGTTGGTTGGAAAAATCCTGGTTCAGCCAGCGGTAGATTGTGGCGAAATGTGGTAGGGTGATTGTGTGACTGATCAGTCAATGGCGGTAAAGTGAAATCATTGCTGGCGTTGATCCCGATGTTGTGGTGGCTGATTGCTCTGGTTTCCTCGGCGAACATTTCTCGCACGAGCTCGTTCTTGTTGCTGCTCGGCAGCCTTCTGTGCATCGGCGTCAGGCCGTGCTGGTCTGTCGCTCTTGACGCTGCCGCCGTTGGTGCCTGGAACGATTTTGCTGACGCTGTATGCAATAGCTTCGATGATAAGTGAGCGGAGGTACTCCTCCTCTTGCATGTCTTCTTTGACTAAGCGGAATCTCTCCGTCTTATCCATGTCTCTACGCCGTAGTGCTTTGATCTCGCCGATAATGTGTGCCAGAACGCCCTCTGCACACTTGTTACGTGGCATCGCGTGCTGGCTTGGGTTACGCACATAACGACGAGTGACATCTGAGCAGCCATCGACCGAGAATGCTATACAGTATGACATCTTCTTGCCCCAGCCTGGTATGTCGTTAGTAGCTGCGACGAAGGTGGATGGAAAGCGAAAACATACCCCGAGAGTAGAGCAAAGGTGCATCCCATGCCTCTTCACAGACATCTACATGCACCCAGCGCTCGCGGTGAGCGCTCCATACTTCAGTCCAAACGTGGTCCTCGGCGTTCCACACCCATCTGACTCGGCTGCCGATGGCTCGGCAAAGCATGCTGAAGCAGTTTGCCCACTCGCCGACTCGACCTCTTCGTGTTTGTAGGAGCACAAAGGCATCGTTGTAGCGAGGGAAACGCTCATGAGATTGGCATTGAGCATTGCTGCACTGGTACAGCTCGACTCGGCTTGCGCCACGAGCGTGCTCATCGGGAAGAGGGTGAACGAAGTTTCGGCTGATGGTCGGCGCATGGCAGGCCGAGCACTTGGGGTTGTTCACCCACTCGAAGAAATCCCGCTTGAACCACTTCATCAGCGCTTTGACCACGCAATCCTGGTAACCCCAGGCGGCTTTGGTTTTAGGACCCAATGACTGGGCTTCGGCTTCGTACATGTCGGACTCCTCCTGAGCCTCGTCGTATATGCGCTGGAGAGGAATAGCACCTAGTGCTTCGTCCAGTAGACCCGGGTTCTCCCATTTCATTGGCGTGTTCGACAGACTCACGAGCATGTTACGGAAGCGCACTGAATTCTGGTCCGTGGGCGGCGTGATGAGGGCTGGGATGTTCTTGAGAGATGAGTACGCCGGCGGTGGAGAGCTTGGCCGTGCGACCGACTCCGATGCGCCGGGAACGGGAGGCGCATCGCGAGACGGAGGTGGCGGTTGCGACTGCGACTGGGGCACAACCACGAGCGCGGGGGTGTTGCGGGACGACGAGCGGCGGATGGAGCTTGGACGACTACTCAGCTCGTTCATGCGCTTCGTCGACAGCGTGCGGCGGAATTGCACGGTGAGGTCCTTTGCCCAGTCCTCTGACAGCGGCTGGGCCGAGGGAACGGGCTTTCGGCGCGGGATGCGGTTGGGGTCGGCCATGGCGGCGGGCGGAATGTGCTGACGGTGCGGTGTGTATCGGTGCAGCGCAGGTCGTGTGTGAGGATGTCGAGGGCAGATGTCGTGCTTTGAGTCGGATTCGAGTGTCGGTTGTCGATCAACTCCGCCTCCCAAAGACTCAGCCACAGCCACAGAATCAAATAGCGCTCCTTTGAAGGGTATCAATTGGGTAACGTCCTCGTCGTCGATGGCGGCAACAGCAACGTCGAATCGACCAGGCACGGCAGCGACAACAGCCTCGATTGAATGAGCGTGAGAGTGAATGTATGTGTGTGCGAAGAGAAGTGGTGGTGGATCGGTGGTGGGGGAATATGGACATGGTACGCATACGCATGAGCTTACGCGTACGTCGCTCGACACGAACATTTGCGCAAACGAAACGGCCCAAGGATACTACTGTCGCCGCCCAGACTGCCCCAGACCTTCTAATTGATGTAGCATCGCCCGCGTCCATACTGATTGTCTGTCTGGCTATAAAGACCACGGCCACGTCTCCGTCCTACGCAGTGTGTTGAGAGTCTGAACGGCAGGCAAAAAGGCCAAGGCCAAGACAAAGACAACCGAACGATTGCGAATCACCCCTGTCCCGCCGATCATATTGCAAAACCCACGTCTTCGACCCGTATCATACCTATCATACCCGTATTCACATTAAAAATCATCAATATCACCGCTTTGCATCGCCACTTGGTTGTTGATTCAAGGTAGCATTCAAAGGATAGAGTCTACGGGTCCTCTGCGGTCACCCGGGCTGTACGTTTCAGCAACCTGACGGACTTCTCGAACCATCACCGTGCTTGTCCCAAATGCCATGCCGAGACATTCGTCTCAACTGAAAGACGGGGTCGTCGTGGCTCTGTCGCCTAGCTCTCCAAAGGCTTCGTGTATGGACTTGGCAGATGGGGCCTATACCAGAATTTCACGAGTCGACGACTTGCAAGCCGACGGCCTCGAGTGGTCCGAGACCAATGCAGTTAGAGGACGGGACGTGAGAATGAGAGCGAGTAGGTTTTTTTTTGACTCAACCTCATATGATTACGCGAGACTGCCGGACGGGCAAATCTCAAGAGTCGAGACCCTGGCATCGATATGATGAGGAAGCCACAGACTAGCATGGCAGTCCTCCTTTCGATGAGAGCAACGTCTTACAACAGCCACTTCAATTCCTCACCGCTGCCTGCTTGGCTCATATTCCCTCTCAACTGCCACCTCATGTCAGATACGCGGCTCCACATTGTGACTATGAAATATCGACTCCACCGACAAGCATCAAGAAGTCGATCATCTAGCTCAAGTCTGAAACCTCCACAACCAAACTGCCGTTACACAATCTCGACATCACGAAACCCGTGAACTCTTCATCGAAGCTTTTTAGCCTGTATTTCCTCACAAATGTGGGTTTATCGATTCGTCAACGTGAGAGCCGTCGCCGCGAGGCAGGTCTCAATTGGGAGATATCGGATTTGTGGATTGGTCCACGCGGCTCGCTCCTCGTCTCCTCTGACCGGACCGCAGACCGTACACACGTGGCTATTCAGATCTTGGCTCGCGTTTAAAGCCACAAAAGGTAAGCAAATTTTGCTGACTTGCAAGTTGATCTGATTCTGAGCCTTCTTGTGAGTGAAGACATCCACCGGGGTTGCTACAGTCCTGTTGCAACCTCACCAGAACCGACACTGCAACGCCGTGGAGAAACTCGTCGATCACGTCTCATCTCATCGACAGAGCAGACGTAATCGGACCGTCGATCGTCTCACAGCCTGCAGCAAGACATGTCATCGACACACTTTTCCGCAGCTCCTCATTAGACCGAACAATGGATGCGATTGCATTTGGACGGGTCTGATATGGTCTTCTCGGTGTAAGTGAACGCCGAAAGAAATTCGCGTGCCTCTTTACCAACAGTTGGACCGTCCTACATACGCGCAAGCACCCAAGAGCGCTATACGACCAATGAGTTCAAGCATCATCGTATATTACACAAGCAACGGCAATCCGGCACAGGACACGTGCTGTGCTTTTTGAACCAACTCCGGGCGTGATCCGCATGAAATGAGTGCTGGCAACTCACACAGAAGGTCAGAAACTTCGCCATGACATCTCCGAGTTTCGAGAGTTGTTTTGATCCCCCTCGACGATGAGGATCTGGTGTGCCCAACCACATTTTGCATATCCCGCATCGAGGCATGCGTCTACCGCACTTTGGACAGATGATACCCGAGCTTGCTGCGGGACCAGTCACCCCTCGCGTGTGTCCACTCGCGAGTTTGCCGGCGTCGCGTCTCGCGAGCGAGGACTGGCAGTGGTTGCATCGAAGTGTGACCTGTCCAGCGGGAACGTCCATGAGGCTTTGGCCGTCTCTTGTTTTTGCCATGTGGCTGTGCTGGACAAGAAACTGGGAACGCTCGCCGAACGCTCGCCAGCTTTGCATTTGGGTGAAGTACGTCTCCTTCCACATTTCCCAGCGTGGATCGTTGACATAGAGAGGATTGGTGAAAGCAGTAGCCAGGACCGCTGTCTGGAGATCATTTGTCTTTGTGATGTAGGTTTGCAACAGATCCATCGACTGCTCGCCTAGACCGGTGAGTAACAGGCCTTCTAGATCGCCGTTTTTGACAGCCCGCGCTGTCTCAGTCTGAATGAAACCGCCCAGCTCTGTATCGTTGAGATACTTCAAGCCCAAAGCTACCCGATAGCCCAGATGGAGGTAGTTAGTCTTCATAACGTCGCGCCAGTCTCCGTTTGTTAAGAATGTGAGTAAGGCTTTCAATGCTGGATCTTCTGTGTCTGCCGCCATCCACATGCACATTTCCCGCTGTTCTTCGTTGATGGAATCAGAGGCAAGCAATGCACCCAAACCAATGTTGGGAACAGTTTTGCTTCGAATTAAGGTCCTGAGTAGGTTGAGGGCGATGTGGACTCGTTCGTGGAGGACAGCCTGCACTATAGCTTGGTAGTGCAGCCCGCGCTCGATCAATTGACTGCATTCTTCCTCGAGCGTTTCCGTGGTCCACTTCCATCCGCACATTTCCAGGCACAGCTGACGGTGATGAGCGTATTGCGTTCGCTGTCCCTCGAACGCAGGCAGATGCCTTGAAGCCGCCAACTCGGCATATGCATCCTCCATTTTTGCGGGCGAAGGTGAGAGTCTGCGATTTGGACTACTGCCAAGTTTCTCCGAACATACACCTGCCACGCCCAAGAAGCTGAGATCTAGTGATTCTGCGACCATGCCTCCATGCGCAGATTGTTCGCAGAAGCGATTGACGATCTCCCATAAGCGCTCAAGCTGCCAATTACCCGCTATGATTCTTGTGTTCCTTTGGCAGTCGAATAGATATCCCTGGCGACATCTTTGACGTTGGACGGTTGCCGGGGCAAGTAAACGAGAAAGCTGAGCAGACCCGTGGCTGCAAACTAGCATTTTTTCCTCCTCCATGGTGTTTGCAGGCCCTTCACTGTATGGGCCAAAGTCTTCCGCCGTCTGAGTCTGATCTGAAACTGGCCGAGTGGCTTCTGAGCTTGGATCGATCTCGGTAACGGAATGGTCGTGAAAGGCAACACTCAAGTCATGTCGGGCGCTGACACGAGCGTAGGGGAGAGAGCACGGTACTTGAAGAATGTCGACCTTTCGGTTGGGCCGCAGAGCAAGTGCTTTCTGCTCTTCAATCGCGCTGTCGCCAACGATCCAATCAAAGGCTATTAGCTTCTCGTTTGGACGAACATCTTCTGCATCTTCGTGCGGTCCCTCGACTGTACGAGTCTGAGCTACGTAGCGGTTGGTATTCCATGGTGTGCCTCCATGAGTGTTGACAGGCACGTATTCCTCAGTGTTCGGCATGGATGTGCGGCCCTCCACCATGTCGACGACTCGGAGCTCTCCACGGCTCGAGCAAATTGCGAGTCGACCACGCCTTTGACCAGAGTATCGTAAACTCCATATTGAAGTCCTAGACGAACTGTCGACAGCGGATTTCATGTCAAATACCGCAACGCCATTGCCAGAGACGCTCTGGTTGAGCCATCGCTTATCCCACACAGAGAGCTCAGGATCACCAGTGCTGCCGGCTGAGGCAAAGTAGTGCTCATCTAAAGGATCGATAGCAATGTTGTTGACATTTCGAGTCGACACCTGTACATTGCTACCGGCTCCAAAGTACCCCTCTCTGAGATCATAGATCCGGATGGAAGAGCGCTGCGCAGCTACGATCAATTCTTGTGGCTGACTGGAAAACCATCGCACACTTGAAACCACTTCGGCCGGACAAAGTCTCCTGATTGGCATTTCTTGGTTGCTTTGATGGTCAGTATTGGCATCCCAGATGTTGAGACCAATATCGGAACGCGTCTTATCCAAAGCGACGGCCAGCCAGTTCTGGGTCGAGAGAGCCACCGAATTACATTTCCGCTGCTGCTTTAGCTTGAATGTTGCAATCGTCTGGGAAGGTTGAGTGTCCTCATTGAGCTTCACCAGACACGCGCTACCACTAACCAGACCTAGGGCAACAATGGTCTCGTCTGTTTTGTGCCAGTCAAAGGCTCCAAAGTTGGGTAAACGGCCATAACGCGCCACTGTATGGTAGGAGACATCTTTCGGACCTCTGTCGTCGATGTGGTTCAACGTCAAGCTCTGATCTGTGACATCGACCAGGAGAAACCGCTCCCTACCAGCGATCGAATGCGGCGACCAGCGAACAGCTGCTTCCATTCCGACTTCTGCACATTGTTCACAACAGGTAGAGGTGTTGTTGGGTTGTCGGAGAAGGCAGGTACAGCGAAACAGAGACTAGTACGAAACTGGTTAGAACAGGCGCACAAGTCACCTCAGTGACACGTTAACGCGTCTTCTGCCGAGAAACACTTCATCGACGCCCGGCAACTTACATATATGTATGCACCAACCCCAGGATGAACATCGCCCGGAGCCGCGAGAATGAGCGAAGAGCAGGATGAACATAGTCCGGATGTGCCGGCGGCATCTCAGCATCACTCGCTCAAGTATCATCTTCTAGGTCCATCTCTGACCAAAAGTGGTCAGGATGGCGTGGATCAGAAGAAAGTCTCGGAAATCATCTACGACGCCTCCAAGGGCAGCAAGTACTTCAACAACGAGGAGGAAAAGGACAAGCAACTCACGGTCAAGATCAATCGTATCTTGCTGAAGAAGCGGGAGTTGGAACGAATTGATGCCTCTGGAGGCCTGCAAAATGAGAAAAAGAAGGCAGACATTTACATTGCGGAGCTTGAGTACGGCCGAGACTTGACCCAGGCTGTAGTACACGTAGATTGCGACGCTTTCTATGCTGCAGTTGAGGAACTCGATCGTCCAGAGCTCAAAAATGTGCCTTTTGCTGTTGGCAAAGGAGTTTTGACAACTTGCAACTACTTGGCCCGACAGTATGGCTGTCGCAGTGGTATGGCAGGCTTCGTTGCCGATAAGCTCTGCCCTGAGCTACTGCACGTTCCGTTGAATTTCGAGAAGTACACGGCAAAAGCGAAGGAGGTCCGAAAAGTGCTCGCAGAGTACGATCCGCGTTTCGAATCCTCGTCAATCGATGAAGCGTATTTGAATATAACGCAGTACTGCGAGGACCATAATCTCTCTCCAGAAGATGCGGTCAGCCAGATGCGTGCCCAGGTCTTTGAGGAGACCAAGATCACGGTTTCTGCCGGAATAGCGGCGAACGCGAAGCTGGCAAAAATTTGTAGCAACAAGAACAAACCAAACGGTCAATACAGGCTCTCTTCGGAGAGAACCACAATTCTAAATTTTATGCGCGATCTTCCCACCCGGAAAGTCAATGGAATAGGCAGAGTTCTAGAGCGTGAGCTGGACGCCATAGGAATCAAGACTTGTGGTGATATAGGTCCCCAACGCCACTTGCTCAATCGACTTTTTGGCGATAAGACTATGCAATTTCTGATAGGAGTGTATCTTGGCCTCGGGAGAACAGACGTACGACCTGCAGAAGAGGCAGAGCGCAAGAGCGTTGGTACCGAGTCAACGTTTCATGACATGCACGATCCGAAAGAGCTGCGTGATAAGTTGCGGTGGATCGCGGACGAGCTAGAAAAGGACCTCCAACGCACCGAGTTCAAGGGACGGACTTTAGTGTTGAAGATCAAGCTCCACACTTACGAAGTGTTCACTCGTCAAGTTCAGCCTCCCAAAGCTGTCTCAACTTCAGATGATCTGTATCACTTTGGTCTGCCGATGTTGGCGAAGCTGGAGAAGGAAAATCCAGGCATGAAGTTGAGGTTGATGGGCCTGAGGTGCACACATCTTGTTAGTACGAAACAGCATGATGTGGACTTCTTTGGACGTGCAAGACGGAAAGGGGCAGAGAGTGGTGGCTCTAAAGTTGAAGTTGATGACGACGGCTGGCAGGTCTGGCCAAATGATGAGATGGCCTTTGAGGACGCCGCACGGCAGGAAAGAGAGGAGGAGATGGAGGAGATTGAGAGACTATCGCAGCAGCAGGAAGAGGACACTGCTGTTACCACACCAGGCAAGCCAGAGACAGAGGCAGACTACAATCGTTACGCAAACGGATTCGCGTGGCGGTCTCTCCTCGAGCAAGAAGCACTAGCTGAAGCAGCATTAACGAATCCGCCTGCGCCAGAACAGTGGGACTGTCCCATTTGCAGCGTTCCTCAGCCTGCTGATGAAAGGCGTTTCAACGAGCATATTGATGGCTGTCTTTCAAGACAGACCATCAGAGAAATTGTCAAAGAGCCGATGCCCGCTGCTAATCGAGCCAAAGCTGCGGACGTTACGAGCGCGAAGCGGAAAAGGGGCAGGGATTACGAGAAGAAGCCAAAAAAGAACTTCTTCTCATGACGTTGGTACGGCACAGGTGATAACTTAGAGATGACCAAGAATTGGTTTCCATTTCGACATCGACAAAAAGCGACAGTAGAGTGAGCTCGCTATGAACGAAGTAATGACAATACGAAATCCCAGCACAACGTTGCCCTTTCCACACACAAACTGGTTACCAGTCCACGAACCCAGCAACTCTTCACATAACCTCATGTTCCTCAAAACTCGCCTCCATCCCAAAATGTCAACCGTCTGTTCTTCGCCTGTTCTTGAGCATCGAAATCCAGTCTCCGCACACGGTTCATGGGCGCAGTCTGCTGCACCAAGCTATCCGGAGCTGCCAGATAAGCCGGAGTGGCAGGTGACTCGCCAGAAAAACAGCTGTCGCCACTGTTTTCCTTTTCTGCGACATCGATAGACAGGGCCATGGAAGGCGACTCCACAGAAGGGAAAGCAGCTTTCAGTGCACGGCCAAGCGAGCTTCGTCCCCGACTACTCTTGCGATTGGTGTCGCGCACTACATTGCCGCCGATGTTGAGCAGAGATGTAGGCTCCATACTCTTGCGGCGACGCTTGGTTGCACGCTGGTCCTCGATATCTACGGCGTAGGCCTCGTGGGTCTCATCCATGCGTGCACCCTCGCTGTTTGAATCATTGACCCAGCGACCATTGACACAGGAGATGGCGTTACCATTGCCACTGCCAGCAACTTGTTTGTTGTGCAGACGAAGTCGCTGCAGAGTCGCAGGCGAGCCCTCCTTGAAGATAACATGAGTAACGCGATCGTTGAAAGTCTTGGTCGTCTTTGCCCCGAGACTGTGCAGAACCGCGATGTAAGTAGAGTTCGCGCTGCTCCCATCGTTTAAGAAGACATCCACGTAGGCGTTGACGCCTCTGAGAGGTGCATCAGGATGGGGCGTCAGTGGTACTTGGGCAGGAGTCGTGGCTGAAGCCCGTAGAGGCGTCTTCACAGGCGTACGAGAACCTCTTGGAGTCGCAGCCTTCAGAGCCATCTTCCGAAGTGAGGCGGGCTTTTGCACAGTAGTCGGTCGCTTGGCTGGTGACTGCGTGGGCGTGCGAAATCGAGAGGGTGGCATGGCGGTCTTCGCATGCTCCTCGTAGGTTCTCCGATGTGGTAGCCCAGGGTAACGCTCCTCTTGCTGAGGCGTGTGTATGACCTCTTCCACGGATGGGATCGCGAAATCTTCGACCTTTGGAGTGGTTGAATCCTCGGCCTGAAGGGTCGCAGGTGTCTTTGCCGAAGTATGGCCCGTCCCTGATGTCTCTCCAAAGTCCTCGTAATTCTCAGCCGGCGGGAGATTTGGGAAGCGCTCCTTGATGCCAGACTTGGCAGCAGACGGAATAGATTGCCTGGAAGACTTGGCAACTGGCGTGCTTGCCAGCTCCTCGTACGTCTGTCGAGATGGAAGGCCTGGGAAGCGCTCCTTGGGAGTCGGCCTTGCGCTCAGTCTGCTACTTGTGCATGGTGTTTGTCTGATGCTGGTTCTACCATTTGCTCGTGGGGAATTCCGAGATTGCGGCCTCGCTGGAATTCTGGCAGACGGCATCTGCGGCCTTGAGACACTTTCAGATGCTCGTGCCATGCTGAGACGCCTGCGGAAAGGCGTCAAGTGTTCTTCGGAGTTGTCCTTCGACAAGTTGACAAAGGGGTTCGCAATACGTGGTATGCTAGCGCCGTTTGAAGTTTGGGGTCTGGCGCCGTTCTTTGCAGGAGTATGGTATAGGACAGCAGGAAGCGATTTACGCCGGGACGTGAATGTAGGTATTGCGTAATGGGGTGTGTTTGAGTTGGGCATGTGCTGAGGCTCATGCTGCGGTACACTGGGGAGGCCGGGGAAGCTCTCACGGGCCGGCGTCGATGGCATCTGGTCCAGGCTAGCAGAGACTGGAGTGATACATGTCGCTTCATCGTCCGAAAGGACATGATCCCCAGTCAGATTGGCTTGGTTCTCATCCAGATGAGCGTCTGCGTCTTGCGACTTCCGCTGAAGATCGGTCGCTTGGCCAGGTTGCTCTGCAATCGACGATACGTCGAGAAAATCACTCAGGTTGACGGTGGCATCAACTGAGAGGCGAACATCGCCGAAGCTCTGCCGTTGATACTGGGTGTCCGCAAAGTTCATGTCGACATCCTCATCGGGTGTTCCCCGTTCGCTGACAGAAACGGCTGCATCCTCGGACCTGCTTTCTACCTCAACATCGCCTTTGGAGGTGTTGGCCCAGGACTCATCAAGATTTTCGGAAGCAAGCTCACGGGAGATTGACCGTCCACTGTCGAAGTTGAAAGGAATCGTGACATCCTCCCGCAGATTCTCCCATACAATGGTCTCGGGCCTCGGTGCAGTGGCCGGCAGACGTACATCCTCCATGAAATCGTCAATGGCGAAGCTCTCGTCAGCCTCAGGGGCCATGTCATGGCGGATGATGACGCTCTGTTCGGATCCGAGCGAGGTGTCTACTTCAAGGTCAAGACCACATGCATCTCCCATCCCTTGATCTTCAAATACAATGGTCTCATTTGGATCATCAGCTTCCGCTTCGACCTCATTCTTGCCCCGAATATCTGCTGCGGAGAGACGTTTCATCTGGAACGGAATTTCAACCGTGTCGTGCTCCTCCAAATCAGCTCCAGAGTTGGCATGGCTCTCAACATCATCATTTACAGGTTCTTCGGATTCATCCACGTCAGAAGCATGATACTCCTCGAAGACTGAGTCCGCAACGTGGTCAGGGGTGAGGACTGAGTCCTCGTTCTGTGCATGCTCTGCCTCGCCATCTTCAATGATTTTGTTCGAACGCACTGAGATTTGGGAGTGATCACCATCCATGGCGGCATGTTGGTCATCTGCGGACATTGAGATGTCCTCGTCGTCTCCCGTTTCATCGGCTTCCTCGAGCTTGCGAGGTAAATGCAGAGGCTGTAGCTTTGGAAACACCATTGCTCTGTCCCGCGCTCTGGCTACAGTTGCAGGCCTCACATCAGACAAAGGTACAATGGGCTTGCAGTAGGGCTTCTGCGTTTGTGGTGTGCCGCCTTGAGCGCCAAGGACCAGGATTCTTCTTGCAGGGGTTTTCATCGGGACATCTTCTGAAAAGAGTGCCTTCTGAGCTGAAGCAAACTTGGTCCGCTCATGAGGACTCAGTCGTTTCATGGGTGTCTTAGGCCCACATAGCTCGTCACCAGACACCTCGATCGCGGCACCGTCATCTGACTCTGGTTCATGTTCCTCAACATTGTTCTCAGGGAGATGCTCTTCGGGGTCGTCGGGCGCCAGCTTTGGTGAATCTGATGGTGTTGTCGGTCTTGTTGACATTGGTGTGTCAATGTCGACTTCAACAACCTTCGATTTGGATGCAGCCTTGGCTGCCGGCTTGCGGACTAACGGCTTGCTGGCGGCAGGCTTGCCGCTAGTACTCTGCTTCGAATTTGTCTTGCTCTCTGCTTTCTCTTCCGCAGTTGAAGGTGTGAACTCTGGGACGCCGGCATTTTCGTCCGACACGCCCCGCCGGGCGGTTGGTCTGCCTTTCGCTGCAGCCTTGTTGTCCCCCTTTGTAGTCACCGGCTTGGCGATGACAGCAGTTCTCGTGCTCTGAGCCGGTAATTTGGGCATCTGTGTGATTTTCTTTGGCGAGAGTGGTGGCGCCTTCTCCTTCGCAGCGGTGGCCCGCGTGGAAGCTGTAGCACGCGTTGCGCGTGTTCCCTTTGCTTGAGCGGGCGGTGCAAGATCCGGGGTCGCCGTCTCAACTCTGCTTGACTTGACAGTGCGCGCCGCTGCGGCTTTGCTGGGCATGACCGTGGTCGGAGCTCGAGCTCGAGATGTAGCAGCAGGCTTGCTCGGTGCTGCAGTGTCCTTCCTTGGGCGGCCTTTTCGAGCCACTTTGGGCATCGCTGCTGTTGCCTCGTCCTGCAGTTCATCTGCTTCCTCATCTTCATGTTCGGGCTCGGCAGTCTTCTTCGATCGTGTAGTCTTCGCTGGGGCTGCTGCTTTGGTCGTCGTGGCTTTCCGCACTGGTTTTTTGCGCAGTGTCAGAGCAGGTTCTACCTGCCCATCAGCGCCCGTCCGCGCGCCGCCTCTTGTGGAAACCATCTCGGCGGATGGGTGTGTGGATGCAAGAAGAAAGTGGCTCCAAGATGGTCGCGAAAACAGCCAGCAACATCGTCGTCGGTGTTTACACTGATAAACAAAGCTAGGAAGAAGCTAGCCAGTTTGGCTCTTCGCCTAAAAGCTTGGGCCCCTCAAGGTCAATGACCTCAACGCCGATGCCCGATGCCGCCCTCTATCTGAGGTGATGATCTCCAGCCTTCCCAAAAAGCAAAGCACATCTACACGCGTGAGCGGAACCGCTGGCCCACTCGCAATGTACTTCGTACCTAGGTAAGGTCAACTCTAAAGTGTGAGGATGCCTTGCATCATCACTGAACTCTGTTTCACTCTACTCCCTTTCCTGATTATTCTGCAATTCATATTATCATCATACCAACATCCACCATGGCGACTCAGGGCGTACACGACTTGGACTGCCTAACGATTGAAGAGCTGGAGAAACATGCCTACAACTTGATGGATAAACAGACACGAGACTATTACAACGAAGGTGCAGACTCTGGCTCAACTCTGCGCGAGAACAACCATGCATACTCGAAATACCGAATCAGACCGCGTGTACTCCGCGATGTGTCTGCAATAGACACGTCGGTCAACATTTTTGGTCACAAGAACAGCATCCCACTTGGTGTTGCTCCAACTGCAATGCAATGTCTCGCCCACTCAGATGGCGAGCTGGGGACAGCCCGAGCATGCAAGAAAGCAGGCGTTGCTATGGGACTCTCTAGCTTTGCAACGAAGACCTTGGAGGAAGTTGCAGAAGCGAGTGAGGACAACCCCAATGTGCTACAACTCTATCTGTTTGAATCGAGAGAACACAGCCGGAAACTCGTTCAGCGCGCGAAGAAGGCGGGATTCAAGGCTGTCTTCCTTACGGTGGACACCCCTTTCCTTGGGCGTAGGAACTTGGAGATACGCAACCAATTCAAATTGCCACCGCACTTCAAGATCGCCAATTTTACGGATGATGAGGAGGAGGAAGAGAACGTGGAGCGAACACCTTCTGAGGCTGGTTATACTGATGGAGACAAGAGGGTTTTGCCTAAGGGCAAGATAACTTTCCACACACATGCCCCTAATCCTACGCTCTCGTGGTACGAAACTTCGTTGGCACGGATACTCGCGCCACTTGGCATTGCTAGATTGAATACTGACGTCGATACAGGGAACGTGACATTGAATGGCTCAAGAAGGAATGCCACCCAGAGATGGAGGTTTGGGTAAAAGGCGTTGCCACCGCGGAGGACGCGATACTAGCACTACATCATGGAGTCGACGGCATTGTCGTTAGCAACCATGGCGGTCGGCAGTTGAACGGAGCTATTGCTACGCTCGACGCGCTACCTGAGATTGTACACGCAGTCGGTGGCAAGATTCCTGTTCACGTCGATGGTGGTATCAGACACGGGACGGACGTTTTCAAAGCACTGGCACTTGGCGCGGACTTCGTATGGATTGGCAGACCCGTGCTTTGGGGTCTGGCCTACAAGGGCCAGGCAGGAGTTGAACTGTGCCTGAAGCTGCTTGCCGATGAAATTAAGCTGTGCATGGCTCTCGCAGGGACCGTCAGTGTTCGCGATATCACCAAGGACTTTCTCGTGAAGGTGAGTTGCTGCAGCTTCGTCATGCTGGTATATTATGACATACTGACCACGAGCAGATTGACAAGAGTGGTTTCATTGCGAGGTTGTAAGGAAAATTACCTTATGGTTGCCTTCTATATGGCCCTCTTTGCGAAGCTGCAGAGTATGTTGGCAGTGCGAACTGTGAATATCTAGCTACCCATTGTATATAAATGTAATTCGGTCGTTGTCCTTCGAAAAATAGTCATTTCGGGAGGCGAGAGGATAATTGATTTGACGCGCCCCACACCCAAATCCAAAGCTGCCATTCACAATTGCATCACAGACATATCAACAACCACTCAAGCTCACGATGGCCGAACCACAACCCAACAACGTGACCGAGGGCGCCGACCCACCGGACGTCGTCCCAGCATCCGAGGAAGACAGGAAAGCGGCACAAGCCATGTCTTCGCTCGATGCCAATGCGGCGGATGAGGCGCCCAAGAAAGAGGTGGACCAGGAAGCGCTTTCCAAAGCATTGAAGGACTTTGAGATCAGCCAGGCTCCCAAGAACACTGCTACCGGAGCCGTAGCCAAGAAAGAAGAGACGCCGAAGAAAGTCATCAAAGTAGACCCCGTGGACGTAGCATTGCTGGTATGGACGTAAAATACCGCATGGTGAGAGCAGTTTTGACATACAATGTATGTAGGTCGAGCAGCTGGATATCAGCAAGCCTAAAGCAACCGAACTACTGCGTGCTCATGATGGCGACAGTCTCAAGGCTATGGTACAGTGGGTTGCGACTGCTGTTTAGCCTCACCGCCATCACCACAGACGACTTTCATCCCATGGCTGGGTGTAGAGACAGCTTGCGGCCATCGGACAATCGCGAGACGCACGAGGTTGAAGCAGAATGCTTGAGAATGGAGCCTGTCACCTCACACATCGAGGAAGACAATCCCTGGCAACGTTGCTGAGATGGCATGCAAACTTGCTTGCTGTAGAAGTCATGCCTGCGTAAAGCACGGTCCACGCTAGGCACGCTAAATTCTCACACACACGAATATTGACTATGTTCATCGATTAATTGTGTAACAACCACACAACTAAATAGAGGCTACATTACAGGAATTAAGAGAGGGCACTAAGAGCTATATTTAGACAGTCGTAACACGCTATAGTATAATACGTAGCGCCTTAAGTAAGAGGTAGAATAGACGTACTAATTCTAAAGAGGAGAAGCTTAAAAACTAGTCGATCCTCTTATACTAACAGGAACGTAACCTCTACTCGTATATCGACAAACTTACGCTATATAGCGTCCCTCCTACTCTATCTATACTTAGGAACTTTATATTCGATATTATAGGAGTCTAGCTAGCCCGTAGTTAGGTTAGTAAGTTCCTCGAAAGGAATCTAACTCTAAATTTACAATATCTTTAACTATTAGATAAATTAAGGAAGGGGGTAGATAGCTATAACTAGTACTCTCTATACTTCGACCTTATAAAAGAGAAGATAGAGAAGTATAATGTTAAGCCTTATAATATCTATAATATAGATAAGAAGAGTTTTATAGTAGGGGTAATTTTAAAGGCTAAACGTGTGTTTATAAAGGTCTACTACGACAACAAGCTATATCTTAGACCTTTATAAGATAGTAATCGTA
>MWSQ01005190.1:0-69843 GCA_002116395.1 Ramularia endophylla | reverse complement strand
CTAGTAGCTAAGTTTATACTAATATTTAAGCTAATATAGGGTTATTATAGAGTTACTATAATTGTTAATCGGCTTATAAGACTAAAAGCTACTATTTCTTAGACTTACTCTTTATATATCTATTATAATACTCTAATAGTTAAAGAAGTTCTAAGATACGCTTATTTAGTAAACGGCTTATATCGAGTACTAGAGACTAGCTTACCTAATAATTAGACCTATATTGTCTTTTAGTATATCTAATCTATTTATACTAAGATTTTCACTATAATTGATTATGTCGTTATTATGTTATTCGAGATCTAAGATTTGGAAAAGTCGTGCCTCACGCGGTCCGTGCCTTACGCGGAGGTGACTTCTACCAGCAGCCGACCTTGAGCACACAAACACATCAACCCGCTAAACCCCGTTGAAGTTCACAAACGGCTTCGAAGCGTGTTTCGCACAACGCCTATAAACAGGTGATGCCGGGATTTATCGCAACGCCATCAGGAACAGGTTCAGATCGACGAAGATTCCTTCACATATCTTGGTAGGGATGATGTCGTCTCTTCAGAACGTCCAGCATCACATCTGAGATCGAATGATTGATATAGGCAGTCTCACATGATCGAAGATGCTTTAGAAATTGGCAACTTTGAACAGGATGTTATCTCCCATGTTGTTGGGCGATACCTCCAAGCGGCTGAGGCTTTGATGATGCCCTTCACGGACGAACAGTAACAAGGATTCCGAAATAGAATGTCACTGACACGCCGAACATATGGTCGGCGTGCAGTTGCTGCGAATGCACATGGGGTGCGGTCCATGTGTAGGGCGCCTTGTCGCATCAGGAAGATACATGTACCTAGCAGACGAGCAGGCCTAAGTCCTTAACTGTTGAGGTCCGCGCTCAATCGACTTACTTGCTTCATCTCCTCTCGCATCTCTGGCTACCAGCTGCCTTGCAACCTTACATGACCGCAGCGCGCGTTTCAAGAAAGATAGGGCGAAGAAGCCAGGAGCCAAGACCCGGTCATATGGCTGACCGTTGTAACGTATCGCGCGATCTTGTTTAATCGTGACGATGCCGACTCCCTTTCAACATTCGAAGTGCAATTAGACAGACGCGCTCGCAAACATCAACGTGCAATCAGACGCGCTCTGCGTGGCTCGATCATCGAAAGGCGCGTCCTCGATCATCGGTGTCGCGTGTGGTGGCCTCAAGAGAGGTGTATGGAAGAGAGAAGAGCCCCAGCGCCGTCGCTATGTTTGCGTATATCAATCATCAATCACATCTGCCATCCTTCCAACCCGTCCTCCACCTCTCCTCCCATTTATTGCAGTCGAACTTGCTCTTCCCGAGTTTAACATTGACCGCGTTATGTGCCTCGCACATCCACTTGCCGAACTCGTCTCTGTTGCTCACTCGTGGCTCGTTCCCGTCCCGCATCCACGCTCTAAAGTCATCTGCGCATACCCAACAAGGGTATAGTTTTCCAAAAAGTCCCAAGAATTGTTTTGTTTCCGTCTGTTGCGTGAATGACGGTCTTTCGGGATAGTTTGCGGTGAGTGTATGGAGTAATGTCCAGGTTGATCGGCCAAGCTCTTCGACGTCTGGAGGGCATTCTGCCGGCGGTGCTGTTGCCGGGGCCTTGGTGGCTTGAGCAGAGGTTGTGGATTTCATCATGGACTTCCACGAGGCGGACGAGGTGCATGTTCGACAGCTGAGATGAGAGTCAGCACAACCTGTAGTTTGATCCTCATGCACGCCGTGGAACATTCTTACGGCTTGCCGTCAGGCCCAAGCACCACGCCTTTCGGCAGCGGCTTGGACTCGTCGTCCTGCGCATTCGCCCGCTGCTCAGGCGTGGCGTTCAGAGGCTGTGGGGGCAGACCGGTAGCCATCTCGACAGTACAAAAGAAACGAGAAAGGATGGGGAATTCAATCTCGAAGACCATGTCTTCTTCATCACAGTCGTGGTCTTACAAATCCATGTCGTCGTCGTCCGTGCTCGAAGACGACATGGCAGGTCCAGAATAAGTTAGAGTTTGACTTCACATGTCAGATGCCCATGCCCATGCCCATGCCTACCTTATGCCTCACAACGTCACTTCTTTCACATACCATCAATGCCAAAGCACTCACCATGGACGGCATCACTGCAGGTCTGGGTGACTTGAGCGTCGGTCAAGCCCCAGTCTATCTCCTAAAGACGAAATCTTCTCCCTCTGACAGCTACGAGGAATACTTCAATACTGTTCAGGATGGCCACTTCAAAGCAATCTTTGTGCCAGTCCTAGAACATCTTTTCCGAGATGATGCGTTGCGAACTCTCCGCAGATCTGCAGAGAGGTTTGCGTTTGCCGGTGGAAGCGAGGCCACCACTCGCCAAAAAGCTACAAACAATCAAGCCAAGAGATATGGTGGCATCATATTCACTTCTCAGCGTGCAGTAGATGCCTTCGGAACCGTCATCGCTAAGCTTGATCCGGAAAAGATAAATATGCTATTCGACAAAGATATGCCGTTGTATGTTGTCGGACCTGCCACCGCCAATGGCGTGAGAGCACTCGGGCTGCCTTGCGAAGTGATTGGGGAGCAGACTGGAAACGGAGATGCTCTGTCCCGATTCATTCTTGGCTGGCACAAGACTTTACCAAAGGACGCCACACACCTGAATGGGCGCAAACTGCCTTTGCTGTTTCTGGTAGGCGAACAGCGGAGGGACATCATCCCGAAGAGCCTGCAATCAGAAGAACTTTCGGCTGCAGAGCGCATCCCTGTGACGGAGGTTGTTGTGTACGAGACAGGCGAGATGACGACCTTCGAGGAGGAGTTCACGGAGTTGATCAAGCAAGCAAAGGCTGCGAAGGTCAAGGAGCAATGGGTTGTTGTATTCAGTCCACAGGGTTGCGAGGCTATGCTCAGTGCACTAGGCTGGTTGGACGAGAAAACTGGCAAGTACAGTGCTGGCCGGAGGGAGGTCATGTCCGGGCCGATGTCTACGAAAATCGCCACCATTGGCCCTACGACTCGGGATTTCTTGGTGGATCAGTTTGGATTTGAGCCGGATGTTTGTGCTGAGAAGCCCAGCCCGGAAGGGCTCGGCGAAGGCATTGCGAAGTTTGAGAGTATGTGATATGAAGATACCCCATGTGAGTAATTACGAGAATTCACCAAAAGTGTAGCTCTTGGTCTGCACCGTCTCTGATCTGCACGAGATCCTTTGTAGCAATTCTTCACCCGGCCAGACATTGGCCTAACACAAATACTCATGTTTCAGCCCAAAGCCTCGAAGTTACGATTCGAGCTCAACCATCTCTTCCAGTGCTGCGCCATATTGGTAGTAGCATGTCTCAAACTAATTCAGTAAGATGACCATCTTTAGTTCAGGGAAACATCGCTACGAGGATCGAAGAAAAGCATTGGCGCAACAGGTACGTAGTTATCCGGCACCAACGTGAATTCGATAAGTGATGGAGAACAACGAAAGCTTGAGCCGCCCAGGATCTCAGCTGTGTGGGAAAAATTCGACAATTCTTCACATTGACCAATCGATGATGGAGAAATTGCAACCAGGCTCTCCAGTACAAGCAGACTCCGCGGAAACAGTGCCATCGTTCCGGGCTCGTATGCAGCAGAAATTTGAATGCTAGGCATAGCTATCATGAGAGAACTATCCACCCGGACAGTTTGTTATTGAACTTTTGTCAACCATCTGAACGGTGCTCTCTCGAGACGATCGTCATTTTTGGAACCACTGAGAACCTGTCCTTTAGCAGAGTAGCTCGTTGCATGGCAGGGAGACCAGATCGCATCAGCAACTACCGCGGATAGTACTCATATGTACAGCTCTGGATTGCTAGACGACGACGGACAGACTCTCCTTCGTCATGAACGCTTCATTTCTCGTTTTGCCTCCATCAGCCTGGTCTGGTACCAAGTTTGCATCTTCTCGTTATTGCGCAGCGCCTGGGGTATCACCAGCTCGACACACAACAGCCTCGTATAATGCAACTTTCTCATTGACATGAACTGGCCACGGTTTCAAAGATGCCTCTTAACGCCCCTCTCTTGAAATCTACCAGAACTGAGTCGTGATTGGTGCCAGCGTATTCGGTACTGCTCACATCGATGGCCTCCTCAACTCCAGCTTGGGTCCAGCACTTCTCAAAATAATCTTTCCCGCCTTTTCCAATCATAATGTCAGAGCCGGCAAAATGTATAGACACCTTGAGCAGCGTAGCTGCATGACCACGACGACCACGTCGCTTTTCCTCTTGCTCGGATAACACCGTGACATATCGCTCGTAGTTCTCGCAGACACCCATCAATCCCTCGCCGTTGCTCTTGAGACACAACCGAGCCTCGTCATTTCCTCCTGTCATTGACTCTGCGAACATGTACTTGCTTTGTAGCTTCTCAATTTCCTTCCCTGTTTCCTCGTCGCCGTACTTGTCCAACATGTCTGTACTGGTAGCTTGCGACTCGGCTTGAAACAAGTTAGACACATCGCTGAAGATTCCTCCTGACCAGGATGCTGTAGGCGCCACCCGCTGGTTGATGAACCCTACGATGCTGCTCCATGAAGATAGCATGACAGTTGGTAGCTTTGAAAGCGCTGCTGTCATGGCCATCTTTGAATGCTCGCTATGTACCCATGGAGCTACGTATCATCAGTAGACTGTCAAAGCATCTTTAGAGCGGACAATACCTAGCAAGGCGACATAAGGCGCCGAGGGGCTCAGGATGTCCCGATGATGGAGCAGTGTATTCAAACAGTACACTGTGCGGGCTGAATGAGAGACGAGAGCCACGTGCTTTACTTCGAGCCTTTGTAGAAGCATGGGGACAGTCTCTAGCCAGACCTGTACACGATAATTTAGGGAAACCGGCGTAGACCCCCCGAACCCTGGACTGTGAGTGAATCAGACTAATGGCAACGATCACAGATCCACTTGATTCGTCTACCGGTCAACGCAAATACATCTCACCTTTGTCGCTAGGGCTAGCGCGTCGAAGGTCAGAGCATTATAGCGGGTGCCGAACATAGGTCCTAAGAACAGGATGACTGGTAGATCGCGCTTCTCAAAGTTGCTTGTAGTCGCGAAGGTAACTCGTAAGCTTTCGTGGGCGGTCGTTTGCGGTAGACGGATACTTTGATGAAGGTGCCGTTGGGCGAGCCGGCATGTTGCTTCGCTATAAGCATGACTTATAGACGTCGAAGATTGCACGCTTGGATCAGGCAGCGCCATGGCTGCCACAATAAGACGCTATTGTCGCAAAGTGAATTTGTGGGTAATGAGTGAATGAAGGGATGAGGCACAGAGGACAAGTTTATCATTCCGGACGCACAGT
Source organism: Ramularia endophylla (assembly GCA_002116395.1). Taxonomy (NCBI): domain Eukaryota; kingdom Fungi; phylum Ascomycota; class Dothideomycetes; order Mycosphaerellales; family Mycosphaerellaceae; genus Ramularia; species Ramularia endophylla. Next base: position 64,502 of record MWSQ01005190.1, on the reverse strand, counting down.
TCGCAGTTGATTTGCTGACTCATTACCAGCAATTGATGGCCCGAAGGATGGAGGATGTGGCTGATGATGCGTGGGATTGATGTGTGGCTCCATACCTACGGAAGTGGTGATGATTGGCCCCGAGACGCACAGAAAGATAGAGGGTTTGCTGAGAATATGTTTGCGCGTGCCGCTTAGAGGATCAATAGCAGCCAACGCATATATTTGCATATGGTCGTCAAAGCCGTGGCAGCAGGCTCCGTTTCTGTGGATGCTCCTCTGGTATGCTTTGCGACGTAATACCGTCGAGGCCGTGCGAACGGGATTTTGTGCATGAGGAGTGACGAGACTGGCACAGATCCCAGACAACGAGCCGGTAGAGTCAACTGGGTACGTAGAGCGCTACAGCTCATCGGGGACAAGCGGAACGTTGAGGCGGTCGCAATTCAGTAGTAAGTTGAGCAAACCCCGGGCCTCAATACTGTAGCGCATTCTTGGCTTGTGCCATCATCTCTTGGTCGCCTCTGAACTTGGCCATCATCTGGCGTGCCTGGCAAGCGACTGTCAGCCTTCTGGCTTGTCATGCCGACACTATGGACACACTTACTTCCCAAAATCCTTTCCCATACGACACCAGAATTTCTTCGCCAGCTTTGATGCCGGCTTTGCGAAGGCCTGCCTTACCAGCCGGTAAAACGAAAATTGCAACACGACGCTCCCATCGTTGGCCATCAACTCTCTTCGTTGATGGTACCTGAATGAATATGTCCCGAAACTCGGCGTTGGGTCTTTCGGCGATGGATCTGTAGTCGTTGGCATGTCGCGATTCATTGCCACTTATCGCAGCGTCGACGCTCAACCCAAGATCGCGGTCCAGGTTCAAGTCATAGTCTGAATTTGGATCTTGATCAGCCATGCTACCTGTATGAACATGGCCAAGATACTGCGTGCGATTAGTTGCGGCGTGTCAACGGGATAGAGAGTGCATGCTTTCATGCTGATGGTCCTTCGCGGCGTTCGCACTCAACGACAACTTACTAAAAGTATGAACTGATCGGGCTTGAGGTGCTCTGCAGCGAAGAGGCCCTTCTGCCCGTATGCTGGATGCTTCTCATCTATGATTGTGGTGATCTTTACCAAAGGACTGGGAGCGAGAATGAGATGGCCGGGGACCTTGATCCAATTGGCGTCATCAGAACTACCGCGACCCAGCTTGGGCTGAAGGAGCTTTGCGTTGGTAGAGTACGTGTGGTCCGTGAGGAACTCTACGTCTTCTGGCCAGTTCTCTGGCAATTTGATCTTGTCATCTTTTGGCTGCTGGTGGCCTTTGAGCTTACGTTCGAGCTTGGAGTTTATCGACATTGATGAGTCGACTGAACGCCTCGTTGGTGTATGCTCGTTATTTGCAGGTGTCACTGCCGCCACATTCTGGCTTGGTGGTGATTGTGGTGCTGTTGAAGCTGATTGATGAAATTTGGAGAAGTCGAAGCTTCTGTGCAAGCTTTCGTTGTCTGCCGTCTAGGGTTAGGGTTGGGGTAGGGAGATTCACTCACTTCTGTCGACATGGTACATAGAAACATCAGTGCTGTGTGCCTTGACAAGGGCTGTTAGCTTAGATCATGGCTTCGTATGAAGTAGCTTGGTTTGAGTCAACCCAAGTTGATGTGCTTTGCTATTCGTTACTCTCGTCTTCCAAGGCTGTCAAATCCGCTGACACGAGCATAGCAACAAGCACTTCTACCCGTCGAATTCGCATTGGGTGAAATATTCGAACGAAAATGACAAGCTCAACATGAAGCCTGCGATATGAAGAGCATGCAACGGTGCGCCTGGTTGACTGCGGTCGGCTTGTGTGAGAAAGCAACAGAAACCTACATGTATTCACCTATACACAGGCCCAAAGTCGGAAACCCACGAATAGGGCCTGGTTCTGCGATCACCAGGAGAACAGGTTAAATGAAAGAAGAGTCGGCATGGATCAGCATAGACACTCGAAAAATGACCAACCCAAGGTTGTTCGATCATGGGAATCAGGGAGAAGTAAAGCAATAAACACAGCCGTTTGCTCATTACTCTGCCATGGACCGTCCAGACACTGATGCCAATGCTATGCCCAGAAACAGGGCATCAACCAATCACCACAACAGCGTATCCAGATGAGCCTATTTGACCGAAGCTACTCTGGATCCGCTCGAAGGCACAAGATACGCCCACATCAACTCTCCTCCATGACGACGTCCGGTCTAGGTGTGTTGCTCTGCTCCATCGCATCTCCAGTCGAAGGGCGTGAATCGATGCCCGACATATCGACATCGTCAGGCATCTGCACAGGCTGCGACAACGGTGAGCCGACCCGACTGCTGCCCCTCGTAGCATCATCCACCTCTAGGTGCTTATTCCTAGGCGGTGTTGCGCCTCCCGTCTCTCCCCCCTCCACCAGCGGTATAGTTTCACTAGCATCAGTCGGCCGCGGCGATCTCCCATCCGCAGCGGGCGACTCTACTTTACTTCCTTCCTCCCCACCATCAACGTCCTCCATGCCATCGCCGTCCTCTTCCTTCTCGACCTCAGGTTCATCTTTGATACCCTTGATCAGCCGAATCATGGCCTCTCCCTCACGCGTGATGCAATCGAACTGCTCCCTGCGAGAGACCCACGTGACCTCATACTCGGCGCTCTCAGCCTCCAAGCCCTCAATCTCCTTCTCCAACCCCTCGATTGCGGCGCGTGCTTCATCTCGACTCTTCACTTTGCGGTCATCGAGGATCTTGGTCGCCAGTTGATCGTAGCCCTTCCTCCGCTCCAATACCGCCTGTGCCTCAACCAGATGCGAGCGCAACTCGACGGTGTTGTCGCGCACGGCCTGTGCAGTTCCGAGAATCTTGGCCTTCTCTGCGGCATAGCGTTCACGTTCGCGTTGGTTTGATGAAAGGATCATTTGCATGCGCGTAATGGAAGACTCCAAATTAGCAAAATCGAGCAGCACATCTTCGCGGAAGCGCTGGAGGCGCGATTCATTGGTGCCACTGTCCTCGTCGTCGCCCTCAGGAGGTGGTGATGGCAGGTAGCTGAGGGTAGGCCGTATCAGTGAAGTCGGTGCGAGGAGTGTTTTGGTGACACGCTGGAAGGGCCGCTCTTCGATTGACAAAAGACGACTCGCGTGGAGCGCATCCTCTTCTGCTTGTGTGGGCAGGATAGCGAGGTCTTCGATTTCCGCCATAGCTGCTGCGCGATCAACAATCGAGGGTTCGTTGACGTTGATGTTCTTGTCCTTGTTCTTGTTTCCAACCAAAACTGAACGTTCCAGCTAGAATATAAGCTAGACAGCATCCAGAAATAGATCTAAGGTATACCTGGCACGTCGACCCGAGAGCCGGATTCTCAGGTTAGCTCCATCAACATCGCCATTCACTCGACCTCACTTCCATTACACTTATTTGTCGTCCCCATCAGAAACTCGAAAATTAACTGTTCACACTCGGAATCATGCAAACACACTCGCTTGTGACGCTGGCTCACGTGTGCAAGTCGTTCTTTGTTGACGTGCGCTGAGACATCGAGAAGTGTGGATTCTTACTTATTGTCCTTTTCCTGCCCAAGACAACAATAAGAAATAAAGCTAGGGCCCCTCCACCACCAGGGCAAAAGGCCAGAAATTTTCAAGATGCCTTTAAATTCAAACTCGACATCCTCTGCTTCGAGACCAACCACAACTTCAAGACACACAGGAACCTCAACACATAACCCAACCTCGAGTCTGCTTCAAATGGCCGCTCGCGCTGCAGCTCGTAATATCACCGATATCACCGATGTCGGTACCATGCCTTACGAAGTTGCCTACAACGTTCTCAAGACCATCAAGAATCCACTTCAGCTCTTCGAGATCGAACAGAACTGTCCCCACATCGCCGACGCAGATGCCGAGCTCTGGAAAGACTTCATAAAGCGCGACATTCCGAATTGGAAGTCGAAGATGCTCTATCCAAAGAACCCGCGCTCATGGAACAAGGTCTACCGGAAGCTGATGCGCGAGGAGGAACTTATCGAAGCCGCACAAGAGGACGCCCTCCGCAAGCAGCTTGCCAAGGACACCATCAAGAAATCCGAGCAGTCAACGACCTACGTCCCTCAAGTCGTCTCTTTCGCCGCCACGGTGACTGACGCCCGTGCCGGCCCTTCCTCTAGAGGGTGGTCCAGCAAGCCCAAATCCGGCGAAAAGATTGTCAGTGCACTCCGCCGCCAGACCGCAGAGGCCCACAAGATCAGGCAGCCTTTCAAGCCCGCCCAACCTGGCTCCAGCATCGCGGCTGCGAAACGTCAGATCTCTCATGCTCCTGCCGGGATGATTCCTGGAGCGCAGCGAGTTCAGCCTCGCGCGCTGCTTCCTCACCAAGAAGCTCTTCTCCAAGAGCATCAGCGGCTCAGAACGGACATTGTCGTGCCCGCTAGCAGAATCAAGAAATCTACAGCCATTTCCACGGCACTCACACAGAAGCGCGAGGTCAACGAGAAGAAATTGCGCGAGCTTACAAATTCGCGGCCTGCCCAGCCTGCTGTGAAGAAATTTGAGCTCACGCCTCCAAGGGCCACACAACCGACTATCACTAGGAAGGACGATGAGAAGACAGCACGAGTGGAGGCAGGCAAGAATACCACGACGCTAAAGCGCAAGCATATTGAAGAACAGCCGAGCGCCTCTCCTGCTCTTACGGCAAAGTCTGCCAGCCCGCAGCCAGCGTCCACTTCACAAGCTTCGCAGGAGTCGACTCCAATCAAGAGGAAGCGACCGGCTGCTACTAACATCTTCATGGCCAAGAAGCAGAAGAGATGAAGATTGTCTTGTGCCCATTCGAAGCATTTGGACCCCAACATCGAAGCGTTGCCCGCAATCAAGACTCCTGACGAAGTTCATCGTCTGCAGCAGCGATTGCCTGCTTTGCCTTGGTGATGTCCTCAGACGAACTTTGAGTGTCTTGCTCCTTAGCGAAAGGTCAGCACCACGACTATGAAAACATTGAAGACAAATGATATGGGACTCACAAGAGTGGCCTCGAGTTTGGCTTTCGCCTCCTCGATTTTGGTGCGAAGTTGAGGAAACATGGCGGCTGTCTCCGAGAGAGCTTTTCTCTGAGAGTACGACGAAATTAGCGAGCGTTTCTTTTGATCTTTGAGCGAAGCTTTGCTTGGAGCGATTTTTCACGACAGCACCGACACGAACGGGTCATGAGCAGACCAGACTCTATTCAAGAGAACGAGCTGTACGAACGAAGCGAACTCTGTGTAGGATAAGGATAGCTGAATGAAGACCCATGAAGTGCACAACACCACCTCATTTTCTACGTGCTTGAACGTCGTGTAGGTGAAGAATAGGCTGACACATACCTCTTGTCTCAAGGTGTACTCGGCATTCTCGTCCTCACTCGTGGCCGCAGCACTCTCCAGCTTGGCAATGTTGGCTTCCTGGTGCGCATGCTCCTTGTGGTAAGAAGCCTTCTCCTTGACGAGGCGGGTCAGGGCGGAGGTTGCAATCGCTAATTGAGATGGTGGAGGCATCTTCTCGTGCCCTGTTTGTTGTACTGAAACTTTGGTGGTTGGTTGTGCTCGATCGGACGTCGGGTTCTGTAGCCATGTCTGTCCTCATTGGTCAGCCCGCGGTTTCCACTTTACGCGACTTCCTCACGCGTCTAGCTGGGAGAACTCTGTTCGCGTCGTCCCTTCCTCCCCTCCAACACTCACCAACGATCCACCATGTCGTCGCCGGCGAATCGACGTGGTACCCGCTCTTCAGCGAACAACACACCCAGTAGCCGCCGTTCGCAACGCAGCAATGCCTCTCAAGCCCCTCCGCCACCCAGCAGCGATGCCGCCGCCCCTGAGGAAGACGCGGACGCGGCCAACTCACAGCTGCTGAGCGAAGCCGACGCCGCTGGGACGACACCCAGGGCTTCTCAGCGTTCGCAGCGCGCTTCTACAAGAGGAACACCCCGTGGCTCTCAGCAGAGTCAGGTACCGCCAACGAGTTCTCCGCTATTCTTTCGTTCCAGCCCCGCTGGCAGCCAAAGCCAGAGTCAAAGCCAAACCCTCGGCGCGCCTGCTGCCAGTGGAAGCGCACAAGGCAGCTCACCGTTGAGACAGAGGAATGATGCAAGACTAGGTAGTAGCGAGGGTGGACGGACGCCGAGAGGTGCACCGGGCATTGGAGGTTAGTTGTTATCCCACACTAGACGGCAGTCGCGCCCTAAAACTCACAAAAAACTCACAGACTCCTCGCCAATCCACTATGCTACCAGCTCCGAGGCGGCCACACCAGCTGAGAATGGCAATCGCCAGCATGGAACCAGTTCGACTGGCTTGTTTGTGCGTTCCGGACTCTCAGGCGCACCCAGCGCCAGCGCGAGGGAGAGGAGACACGATATTACTTCAGATCTGCTAGAAGGTAGCGGCCGCCGGCGACAGTTATTCGTCGATGAAAACGGAGTGCCGGTCCCTGGTGATGCCTCTGATGCAAACACCTTCTCCAACCTCAATCCCAATACCTCTGATGCCAATGACCTCGGAGGCCACTCGACGAAGTTTGTATGGGGAACAGATGTGTCGATCCAAGATTCGTTTGCTGCCATGAAGGACTTCATCTTCAACTACCAGAAGAAATACCGCATGATTGCCGACGGCGAGATTCTAGAGGGCGAAACACTAGCTGCTGGTGACGTGGCGCTCGAGAAAGAGAACATCAACATGCTGGAGACAATGCTGGAACTGAGTTCCACATGCTTCTATCTAGATTGCAGGAATTTGAAGGCGTACCCTGGGACAAGAAAGCTGTGGCATCAGCTGCAGTCTTTCCCAAGTGAGATCATCCCCGTGCTGGATACAGCTGTCAAGGACACGCTGATCGAGCTGGCGGAGAAGAAAATGGGCGAGAGGCGCTCGCAGTCTGACCAGTCTCAAGCTGGTCGCAACCGCAACTCCAGCTCCATGCCTCCAATGCCCAGCTCGGATGTGGACAACATGGGAGGACAAACTCCAAGACCTGCAACTCAGCAACCTGCGATACCCGAACAGGACTTGGTCGCAGAAGTGGAGCAGACGATCTACCGTGTAAGACCATTTGGTCTGGATAACACCACCAACTTGCGCGAGCTCAATCCAGGCGATATGGACCAGCTTGTGTCGGTCAAGGGTCTTGTCATCCGCACCACGCCAATCATTCCCGATATGAAGGATGCCTTCTTCCGCTGCTCCGTTTGTCATCACACCGTCAAGGTCGACATTGACCGTGGCAAGATCGCCGAGCCAACTCGATGCCCGCGTGAGGTGTGCAGTGCTAGCAATAGTATGCAGATTGTGCACAATCGCTCAGGATTTACCGACAAGCAGATCATCAAACTGCAGGAAACTCCAGACTCTGTTCCTGATGGCCAAACACCTCATTCTGTAAGCATTTGCGCATACGATGAGCTGGTCGATACTTGCAAGGCTGGTGACAGGGTCGAGATTACTGGTATCTTCAAGTGCACGCAAGTTCGCGTCAACCCGCGTCAGCGATCAGTCAAGAATATCTTCAAGACGTACGTTGATTGTGTTCACGTGCAGAAGGTTGACAAGCGTCGTATGGGTATTGATCCTACTACCATCGAGGAAGAGCTTGCTCAGCAAGCGGCGGGTGATATTCAAGAGACTCGTAAAGTTAGTGAGGAGGAAGAGCAGAAGATCCGAGAGACTGCTGCGAGACCTGACCTCTACGACCTCCTTTCCAGATCAATGGCTCCATCCATCTACGAGATGGAGGACGTAAAGAAGGGTATCCTCCTTCAACTATTTGGCGGTACAAACAAGAGCTTCGAGAAAGGTGGCTCTCCGAAATACCGTGGGGACATCAATGTCCTGCTTTGTGGAGATCCTTCCACATCGAAGTCCAAGATGTTGGAGTACATTCACAAGATCGCTCCTCGAGGCGTCTACACCTCTGGAAAGGGTTCCTCTGCCGTTGGTCTTACAGCATATGTCACCCGCGATCCAGAGACCCGCAGTCTGGTGCTCGAATCTGGCGCTCTTGTCCTCAGTGATGGCGGTGTATGCTGCATCGATGAGTTTGACAAGATGTCCGATTCCACGCGATCAGTATTGCACGAAGTTATGGAGCAGCAGACCGTTTCTATCGCCAAGGCCGGCATCATTACCACTCTCAATGCTCGAACCAGTATTCTTGCATCTGCCAATCCCATTGGCAGCAAATACAACCCCAACCTGCCTGTGCCGCAGAACATTGATCTGCCGCCTACGCTGTTATCGAGGTTCGATCTGGTCTACCTTGTGCTAGATCGCATTGATGAATCGACGGATCGTAAGCTGGCGAGACATTTGGTGGGCATGTATCTTGAAGATACGCCAGAGAATGCAAGCAGTGCTGAGATTTTGGTGAGTATCAAATCCCGTCTTCTAATCACAACTCCCATCGCTAACATTCTGTCCAGCCCGTTGAGTTCTTGACATCGTACATCTCCTACGCTCGTTCCAACATCCACCCAACCATCACTCAGCCCGCAGCCGATGCTCTTGTCCGCGCGTATGTCGCGATGCGTAAGCTGGGCGAGGACATTCGTGCAGCGGAACGCCGGATTACTGCTACTACCCGTCAATTGGAAAGCATGATCCGACTATCAGAGGCACATGCCAAGATGCGTTTGTCCGAGACCGTCGAGGAATCTGATGTCAACGAAGCCGTACGGCTCATCCAATCGGCTCTGCAGCAAGCCGCTACCGACGCTCGCACGGGTCTCATCGATATGGGTCTTTTGACTGAGGGCAGCTCGGCTAGTGAACGCAAGCGCAAGGCGGATCTTGCTGTTGGGGTGCTGCAGGTTCTGGATTCTATGTTGAGTGGTGGACAGGCTAGTGCAAGGTATGGAGATGTTGTGAGGACGCTGAGTGAGCAGAGCAGTGTTGCTATTGAGGGACAGGAGTTTGCGGAGGCTGTTAGGGGGCTGGAGCAAGAGGGCAAGGTGCAGGTTGTCGGCGAGGGACCTAGGAGGAGTATTCGGAGGGTTACTGGGATTGCTTGAGTAAGACAAGATGTGGGAGTTTCTTTGTTGGCGGGAGTTTGGTAGCGATACTGATCGATGCTCTTGATGAGGATACATGAACGTAGATGAGCCTTTTCTGGATGAAGATGTATGCGCATGGCATATTTTTGCAGCAATACCTCTGTTTTGTTTTAAGCTATGAGCATCGGTACAATTTATGGCTTGTAAGCTGCCAGACAGCCCACTGTTCTTTCTGACCTTGATCTGAGCTGAAGGGAAAAGAAGTGCGCTGAAACTGCATGCTAATGTCCACAGCCTTGCGAATGAGACAAACATGACTTCTGTGGCATATCATACCTCATCGCTCGCTCAAATTGATTTGAAAGTGGGTCAGCAAATTCCAGCCACTGACCACAGACTCGTCCCAGATCGTGGTGCTCCTTGGTCGTTGAATGGAACTCCGGAACGCCTTTCTACATGCCCATATCATCTCTCTTCACTGCAGGAGCACTCTCAAGCTTCGCAGGCGAGCTTCCATCTCTCGCGAGCATCACCACGCCTTTGCCATATCACTTATCCACTCGCTGTCACTCATGCCATTCCACCACGAAGCGCAAGCACCAAATGCAGCGTCGCACCTCCCTCTAGAGCGTATTCCTCTGCCGTTTTATCGTCTGTCCTGTTGCACACTGTATATCAGTACCATATCCTTGCTCTCGAGGTTTTGAATGCCATGTGCTGATTTGATTGTTTGCTCACATCTGCTTTCCACCATAGATCAACCGCTGTTGGACAGGTGGGATTCCCTCTTTCTCTTCGACGTGCTCCTTGATCTTTTGAACGGTGTAGGTGGGCTCGATGTCCAGCTCGATCTCTTTGCCGGTTAGGGTGCGGACTCTAGGATATCTGTTAGCAAATGACTTTGTGTGCTTGGCTGGTATTGACACACTTGATCTGCATGTTGGCGGTCTTGTTTGGTGTTGGAGAGGTTTTGAGAGGAGAAGTCGTGAGATTGGAGTGTGATGTGGTGTTGGAAGTGGTTGGTGAAGGTGGGATGTCTTAGCACGTCTACCTTAAGGTACATGTACCTTAGGTGATGTAGTGGGGATATAAGGCAGCAAGGCAACAAGTTTTCTCGTGCCTTCACTTTGACCTCAATGAGACACAACTTTGTGACGGCTTGTCATGGCGAGAAATCTTCAAAGTATAGAGGCATCTTTCGAGATATTGGGTGGGATACAGTATTGTGTTTGACAGCAGACAATGAGGTTATCAGAAGGATGCATACATGTGAGTGACAAGCAACTTCTGACTATGGCCTTCTGTACATTGCAAGAACACTGAAGCATCAAGGGATGATACCACAGCCTTCTCGCTGACCATGGACCAATCTATGGAGAGCAGTCCCTGAAGCACACGGCTCAATCGTCAGAAGCACTGTCCAGGCACATGGAAATGGGAACTTGTTGTTAGAAAGTGCCAGAGACTGGCAAAGCGTTGCACAACAGCAATTGGAGAAGGCGTTCTCACACTGAGATGCAGCATAAGGTATGCTCATCGTTCTGGTCGCTTCCTGGCTACGAAAGAGAAGCGAACAGAAGTTGTCAACACCCATACAGAAACTCTTAACATCAGCGATCTTGTTCGAATACCAAGATGAGAACTCTTCACGAGCAAGACCAAGAACAAAAAAGGATATCAAGAAATGAACATGGAGCTCAAAAATTCGTCTTCAGGAAGCGCATCATATATACATTCGGACATTATCCTCTATGAAGTCTCAGCGCCGAGTCTTGTCGAAGACCGAAAAAAAACGCCCCTCGCGACTGTGCGAGAATTAGGTATCTCTGTATAAAAAATTGTAAAAACATCAATGCCGTGGGTCTGCCGTAATAGTCTCAAGATTCACATCCAACTACCAACGCTTACAAAAGGTAAGCAGCGGCGGCGATCAGACCGGCAACACCGAAGGAAGCCTTGGAGGCAGCGCCGGTGTACTGAGGTGGGGCAGAGTAGACGGCGGAGGCAGATGGGGCCACTGTGGAGGTGCCGTTGCCAGTTGGGTAGACTGGGGATGCTGGGGCGTAGGTGGATGGGGCCACTGGGGAGCTCTCAACTGGGGAAGAGGCACCGTAAGTTGGGACAACTGGGGAGCTCTCCATGGCAGAGGAGGAAGCAGCGTAAGTTGGGACAACTGGGGAGCTCTCCATGGCAGAGGAGGAAGCAGCGTAAGTTGGGACAACTGGAGATGACTCCATGGCGGAGGTACTAGAAAATTGTCAGCTGGAATGATTCATACAATGATACGCTGCCGTCCAGCGTACCATGTTGAGGAGACGGTGATGACTGACGAGTAGACTGGCACGGTGACGGTGACAGAGGTCAGGGTCAAGGTGGTGGCCTCAGTGACGGTCCAGATCGAGCTGCCGTAGGTGACCTTGGTAGCCTCAGGGCAGTAGGTGGTGTAGGTTGGGACAACGGTGGTCTCCCAGACGGTGGACGAGGAGCTGGGGGCAGAGTAGACAGGAGCACTGCAAAGATTGTTAGTGATGAGTTTTGTTGAAAGTTGATCACGAGAACGGTTGAGCACGAAGAGCAATTTTCGTTCGTGCTCGTTGTCGTTCCCATGCGGACGATACTGACGCTGGGGCAGAGCTCGAGTAGACAGGGGCCTCAGTGGAGGAGTAAACTGGAGCCTCGGTGGAAGAGGCGTAAACTGGAGCCTCGACGGAGGAAGTTGGGGCCTCGTAGGTTGGGGCCTCGACGGAGGAGGTAGGAGCCTCGTAGGTAGGAGCCTCAACGGAGGAGGTAGCAGCCTCGTAGGTGGGAGCCTCAACGGAAGAGGACTCGTAAGAAGGAGCACCGTACGAAGGAGCGTAGGCGGCGTTGGCAGAGGCCACAAGGGCAGCGGCGGCGGCGATGGTGAACTGCATTTTGATGTTTGGTTGGTGGTTTGGGGTGGTGAGGATTAAGTAAGTTGTTTGTGCGTTGGTGATGATTAGCGAATCGATTAAAAACGAGTGAATGCGGTGAAGACCGGTGTGAGTGATTGCTGATGAGAGAGGAAGAAGAGAGCAGGACAGGTCGGACGATGCAGGCCTTTTGAGTGCTGCGTTCAGTACAGGCCTCAATCAAACCCAGGCGGGGACTGGCCACTCAGAATCCTTGCCCTTTTCCACAGGCTCGGCTGCTAGCTCAGGTACCCGCCGTTGCATCTGACTAGCGACGGTGCATGCGTTAAGGTTTCGCCCAACGGCGCTTGGAGTCTTTTGGAGGCTTGCCGCTTTTGAGAAAAGGGGAGACAGCCGACAAGGCTGTTCATTGGACGACAGGCGCTGACGACACACACCGACGCCCTTCACCGTTCCCCGTCCAACAAGCATGTTCGCCCTGCACACCCTGCATCTCACGAAACAGGGCGGAAGAGAACGACAGTTCGAGCGAGATGGTGCTGGTGTTCACCGTGCTGTGGCAAAACAAGCCTAAGGTCCCTTATTCTCTCCTTCATCTGTCTTCATCCCAAGCACGCAAGACCGATACAGCGTCTGGACACATCGGAGGTTATTCCTGCTGCAACCGAGCCTCCTTACAGGGGATTTAGTGTCGCATCTTACCGCAAATAGTTGGTGTATCCACCGACCTAAGGGCTAATAGAAGGAGAGCTGTGGGGCGTATAGTTGACTACACCTTCTATATTATTGCTAAGGCTTTTAAAAAGGTATTGTTAGTTATTAATTATTAAAGTTAATTGTTAAAGGAGTAGTATGTTACTAGTACTATCGAATAATTAATGAAAATAAGATCTATTACCGCTAACTCTATATAAAATCAACCCCCTCCGCTCCGCTCCGCCCTTACTATTAAGTATAACCCCTATTAGTATTAATCACCGCTTAAATCCGCTCTAGTATACTTATAATCTAGCTTATAATAAGCTCGTTCGGTACGTTATTATATTCTTTAAGGATAGTAATTTAAAGAGCTCTTCTAGTTAGCCGGTTACGACGAGCCTTAATCCTTAACTTAATATAATTCTATAGGTTCTTAATTAGATTAAGGTCTAGAGATAAAGGTAGCTATATAATAGTCGGAATCCGGCGATTCTAAAGCGCTATAATAGTAGTGTTTACTCGGTAAGGGGATGTACTATCCTATTAGAAAATCGCCTATTGTTAGTATAGAGTTAGTAGTTGTTCGCTATAGATAATACTATTTAAACGACTAATTTCCTTACTAATAATAGGTAAAACCTTCTCTTAGTATAAGGCGGTAGTAATGCTACCCTAAGTAGTATCCTATAAGATAAGCGGTCCCTTACTACTAATACCGCTAATATAGCCCTATACTATCTAAAACGGAAGCTTTTAAAAGCGTAGCCTCGAGTAAACGTCGTTATTACGTTCGCCGACGAGTCGAGTTATAAAGAGGCGTTCGTAAGAGCTATTACGGAGCGCGGATTCGTCGGACTATAGGATATTATACTAATTAGCGATAGTCTAATCTCTATAGCTTATAGCGTACGTAAAGCGGAGGTTACGAAGACGATCGGTATAGAAAGGGCGTATTCTAGCGATATAGCGACGGTATCTAAAGCGGCGACAAATACGAGAGATTATACGTATTAAGTAGTCTAATTCGAGCTTATTAATAACTTCTTAGTAGGTTATTCGGCGAGTTATTATATTCTAAGTAATAAAGTTAATAATACGCTACTACTACTCGTACGAGTATAGCCGTCTATAGCGAGTACGTCTATCTACGAGGATGTTACGTTACCGGTAAACTCGTAGAGTAAACGGCTCGTTTACGATCCGGTAGATAGTATTAGTATGCTTATAGGCCTAATCCGTAATAGCCTATACCTTCTACTTAGCTACGTTATATAGTTCTTTAATTATATAGCGTAGTTTATAGGGTAGGATAGTCCGTCTATACGTCGATTCCTCGACCGTTTCTAGTATAATCCGAGTAGCAAAACTAGCTAGTTAGAACTAGCTAAAGATAGCACTTATAAAGGAAGGTATAATAAGGCGTATAGCTAGCCTATTTGCCGTAGGCTAGAGTAGTATACTAGTGTCTTAAGTGAACGTAATAGCCTAAGAGTCGGCCTAAGAGGATAAAGTAAGTCCGCGAGCTTCTATAAATCGACTAGCTCGTAGCGTTATAATTATTCGAGTTATTAGTAAAGACGGTAGTAATTCGCTTAGCGTATCTTTATCTAAGTCTATAATACGAACGGCTTAATAAAAATCGGCTACCGCGATACGGTAAGTAAGAGTATTATCCTAGCTTTCTTCGTATATTAGAGGCGGAGAATTCCTTTATATATTAGTAGAACCGTGTCGGTTATAAGCTATAAGTGTTACGAAGTGCCTCCGTAACCTTTACTTACGGCTGTTGCCTTCCCCGCTTCCTAATCGGGACTAGCGGCTTAGCTCGGACTTTCTTACTTAGTCGCGCGTTTCTCGCGCTCTCTTATATAGCTACTATATATACTCGTTTTTAACGTATATCGGATTCTTCCCTTCGCCGCTCTAACATTATATATAGTCGCTTTAAAGGAGGCTTATACCTTATCTTACGACAGACGCCGCTACTAGTACTAGCCGCGCGCGTAAAGTAGTAAGTTCGGATGTTTTCTTATCTTAACTCTACTAAATAAGACGGCGCTAAAGGACGCGTACTCCTAAGTAGTAAGTCTACTATGTATTAACTAGAGGACGTAGAAACCGAGTCCGACTACGAAGAGCGCTAACCCGCGCGATCTATCGCTATCGCGTCATCCGCGCGACCCGTCGAACGCTATCCCGCGTCTAGTAACGAGCGCTACCCGCGTACTTACGAATACGAGTACACCCTATAGTAGGTAAAGCTTAACGACCGAAGCGGTAAACTACTAAAGACACCTAGACAGTTCGATAGCTATCTATACGACACTCTACGAGAGTACGATCCGCTAAAGGAGATTTATAAGTCTAAGTCTATAGTAGACCTAAGGAACGAGTAGAACAACAACATTATTAAAGACATTATAACCGCCGGTAGCGCTAAATCCCCGTAGTACTTCGGCGACCCGAGTTAACGCGAGTAGGTTTAAGAGTTAGTAGAGTAGGATACGTAGACGTAGACGTAGACGTAGACGTAAGGCTAGCTAGGGTAACGGGGACGACGTACGCGCCGTATCCCTATATTCTCGTTAACCTTATAAGGACTAACGAGTTAGACGATTAAAGAGGAGCCTATACCTACGCTAAAGGTTACTACTAAGGAAGTCTACCTATAGGAGGTAGACTCTTATATAAAGGACATCGACTTTAGGCCCTTTATCGACGACAAGCTAAAGGCTACCGCTACCTCTTAGGGCTTCGCTTATATCTACGAAATCGTAGATACGGACGTACTTAGCGTCGTAGTTAAGGAGAGGCTAAGAGAGGTCTTCTTAGTCGTACGTTTCGTAGTTAACAAGTATAACTACATTCGCCCTAAACTCTCTAACGCTAAAGTACGTGTCGAAGAACTAAAGGACTAAGTTAGTATATATAAGGACACCGTCGCTTAGCTAGAAGGTAATAAGTTAGATGCTAAGGCAAATGCCTACTCTATAAAGGAACAGTTAGACGATGCTAAAGAGGAAATCACTTAGTTTAAAAAGACTAACCGCGAGTTCTATAAGGCTCTATAACATAAGCGCTAACTGACCGTATAGCTAACTACTAAAGTAAGGACTCTACGCGCGAAGCGTTAACCTCGCGGCCCTACGCTAATACTAGTACTATAACCTATACTACTATAATAAGTTCTACGAGGAGTTTCTAGAGCTCTTACTACACGTATAGACGACGATCGTCGCGTAAAGATTAAGGATCTAGACGAATTCGACGGACTTAAGCCTAAGTACCGCGTCTAGAAAGGCAAGATGTAGGTTAAAATCCGTAATAACTACGGAGATAACGCTAAAGCGATCGACGTCTTTAACTAAGTTAAGACTATTGTAATTAGTAATGCCTACGACATAGTCGATGTCAACATAGCCGCTAGAGAGGAGATTTAGACGTCGGTTTAAGACATATAGGATAAGCTAGACGGCTTATATAGAGAACGCGCTAGAGCCGTAAAGGAGAAGGCTATTACCGAACTCGGTGCCTTAACTTAAGGAGACAAGGAGACCTTTAGCGTATTCTTACTAAAGTATAAGGGCCTTTGCTTAAAGGTAAAGAAAACCTATACCGCCGACGACATATAGAGTAAGCTAAACTATAAGTTTTAGAATAAGCTTAAGCGTAATCGTTATCTAGACTTCTATGCCTTTATAAGGCTAGGTAAGGAGACTAAGGAATCTTAGGATCTTATTAAGGTCGCTAACCTACCTAAGTAGGGCGGAGGAGGTAGCGGAGGAACCGGTACTAGAACTAGTCGTAACGGTAGTACTAAGCCTAACAACGGAGGAGGCGGTAGTTCCGGAGGACTAGTCCGCATTGTTCTAATAAAGTATAAGCGTAACCGCGTCTTAGCCGCGGACCTAGTAAAGCTTCGTAAAAAGCTCCGCTCTAAAGGTAAGTACTTTAAGTGCTAGGAGAAGGGCTACGGCGCTAACGACGCTTCGTATATCCTTAATATTAAGGTACGTAGTAAGTATAAGTACGGGGATGTATAGAAGGAGACGCCTATTACCTAGCTTAATGCGATGAACACTTTAGATAACAAGGACATCCCTAGGTACCGCATTAAGAACGCTAAGCACTAGCTACTTCTTACTAATAGAGACTAGTAGGGAAATGCTTAGCCTCGGGGTTAAGTCGCTCTACCGAGGCTAACGATGAAGTTAAAGTTAAGGAAGATAACGAACCACTCTTAGTGTTAAGTACGTTAACGGCTGATCCTAAGGAGTTTCTTTCTTATTATAAGACAGCTAAAGGTACACAGAACGTGTTAGTAGAACCTAAGGAGGGACAACACCTTATATACTCTAGTAGAGTTTTTAGCAATCGCTTAGGAAGAATAACTAAATTAAGAGATCTTATCGACTATAGAGCTACTAGCCTGTTCGTTTACACCAACTTTATACGCGTAAACAAACTACCTATCTATAACTTAGAGAAACTAAGGAAACTTCGACTAGCTAATAGCCGCATTACCCGTATATAGTAGTATAGCCGCTTCGAATACACGATTAGAGACTATACTAATATAGAGTCCTACTTTATAACGGACCTAGATTAGTACGATATTATACTAGGTATGTCCTAGCTCTAGGAGCATAATCTAGAGATTAGCTTTACTAACCGAACCATCCTTTTTAATAAATGCTATATGTCGTATTACTAGGGATATAAGCCTTATATAGTCGCTATCGACCGCTATAGAAAAGCCCGTACGCGTAAACCTAAGCGTACGGAATCGACTAAGGACATCTACACTATTAGTGTAGATATATTTATACGTATAGTTAAGCGTAACCGTAAGCGTACTCGAGAGCGAAGGACTATCTACGATCTAGGAGTAGTTAACGCGGATAAGAACCTCTTCGTCCTTTAGCCTAAGGACTTAAAAGTAGAAGGACAGGACTTGTCTGCGTTCGTAATAAGCCCTAAGGATATCGAGAAGTTTATAGATGCGGCACCTAGAACGGATGTCTATAAGAAGCTACTAAAGGAGTACTACTAGCTGTCTAATGTTTTTAAACACAAAGATAATTTTACGCTAAAAGAGTATAGCCCGTAGGACTACGCTATTAAGCTGAAGTAAGGTGCTTAAGTACCGACAAAGCGTAGCTACGCTATAACTCCTTAGTAGCTAGCTATAATAAAGAAGTACGTAGACGACGAGCTTCGTAAAGGAACTATCGAGAAAAGCGACTCTCCTACCGCCTCCCCTATCCTTATTATTCAGAAACTAGGCGGAGGGCTTAGAGTCTACGTTAACTATCGAGCACTTAACGCGATTACAATTAAGGATCGATATCTAATCCCTATTATTCGTAAAACGCTTAATAGACTTTATAAAGCATAGTAGTATACGAAGCTAGACATAGTCGCTACGTTTAACAACCTCCGGATTCGGGAGGGGGACGAGTAGATGACCGCGTTCATTACGCGGTATAGCCTTTACTAATACAAGGTTATGCCCTTTAGTCTCTATAATAGGCCTAGTAGCTAGTAACGTTACGTAAACGACATCTTCCGCGAATTCTTAGACGATTTCCTAATAGTGTATCTAGACGACGTCCTTATCTATAGCGAAACCCTAGAAGATTATATCTCCTATGTTATAAAGACGCTTCTTAAACTAAGGGAGGCTAGTTTGCTAGTCGACATCGATAAGTACGAGTTCTACGTTAAGCGTATAAAGTACTTAGGCCTAATTATTACTACCGAGGGCATTAAGATAGACCTAGTCAAGATTAAAGCTGTCGTAAACTAGTAGACTCTAACTAACGTTAAAGACGTTTAGGCCTTTATCGGCTTTACAAATTTTTATCGTAGATTTATCTATAGATTCTTATCGATAGTAGCTCCGCTTATAGCACTTACCCGCCTAGAAGTCAAGAAATCGTTCGCGTAGACAGAAGAATGCGAAGTAGCCTTCTAGCTTTTAAAAGCTCGATTCGCTTCTACGCTAATATTAGCTTACTTCTAACCTAGTCTCCTAATATGGATTAAGACTAACGCTTCTAACTAGGTTATAGCTAGAGTACTCTCCTAGATGTACCCTAATAGTATCTTACGGCCTGTTATATACTTTAGTAAGAAGATGACACTAGCTAAGTGTAACTACGACATTTACGATAAGGAGCTGCTTGCGATTATTAAAGTCTTTAAGGAGTAGAAGTACGAACTAGTCTTAGAAACTAAGGAGGATAAGCTATTAAGAGTACTGTCCGATTATCGTAACTTAGAATAGTTTATAACTACGAAGTAACTTAATCGTAGATAAGCACGATAGGCTAAGTTTTTAGCCTAATTTAACTTCCGCATTACGTATAGGCCTAGCAAGTAAGGACAGAAACCCGACAGTTTAACACGATTGTTATAAGACATACTAGAAGGAACTACTAATCCTCGTATATAGCATCAACGTTAGATTGTACTTAAACCGGAACATCTAGATATTATAAAGGAGGTTACGAAGGAGGAGTAGTTAACTATACTAGACACCGCCTAGCCGGCTATACTATACGCGTTACACTTAGCACCTCTAGATACTAAAGCTAAAGCTAAAGCTAAAGCTATTCCGCGTCGTTCTGTACGTAACAAAGCACCGCCTACTCCGACGGTAGAAGCCGCTAATAAGAGTAACTCCGATAAAGAAGAAGGAGGAGTAGATATGCTTCTACCTTTACCCGGAGAACTAGCACCGGTCTTCGCCCTACGGCCGGAAGCAGCGCCTTTTATGCCTATTATAGAAGAACCCTAAGACAGAAGCGTACACGACCTACTTAATATAGTATATAACGACCCTATAATCAAGAGAAGCATACGGCAAGTAGAAACAGACCTAAACACTAGCACGGCTACTAAGTAGTTAAGAGACTAGAAGATTACGGTAGGAGACTATAGAATAATAAACAACCGGCTCTTTATATAAAAGAGGCTATACGTGCCTACGTATAAGAATCTTAGGATAATGATAGTTAAGCACTATTACGACTTACTAGCTACGGGCTACTAAGGGATTACTCGGACATTTAATTTGATCTAGCGTAATGGTTACTATTAGCCCGGCATAAGTACGGACATAGCACGCTTTATAAGGAACTACTATAGTTACCGTAGGGCAAACCTATTAAGGCTTAAGTACTAAGGAACCTTGTCTAGCCTTCTAACACCCCTAGCTATATAGAGCTAGATTATAGTAGATTACATTGTTAAGCTACCGCTAAGCAAATACGGTTATAAGAAGGGCGATTAGACTATATATAAGAACATCCTAACTATTACGGATAGCTTGACTAAACAGGTCTATCTAATACTAGTAGCTACTTTAGACGCTAAGTATATAGCTGATCTGTTTTATCGCTTTATGTTTACTTAATACGGACTACCTAAGGTAGTAGTTTCCGACAGAGGATCTACGTTTGTTAGTGCGTTTTTTATACGTCTATACGTACGGCTTAGTATTAAACAGAATCTTTCTTTAGCTTTCTATCCGTAAACAGATAGATAATCTAAGCGCACTAACTAGACTCTAGAGTAGTATCTCCGTGTCTTTACGAACTACTAGTAGGATAACTAGGTTAACTAGCTACCTAGCGTAGAGTTTACGCTAAACAACTATAAGTCTACTAGTATAGGCATGACGCCGTTTTTTGCGACGACAGGACGACACCTACGTATAGACTTCGCCCTAAATACACTAGCATAGGTAATAGCGGCTATAGTACCATTAGTAGCAGCCGCGGACGGAATAGCTAACATAATACGCGATATATAGCGCTATATAACCGAAGTACTTACCGAACTAAGAGTAGCTTATAGATACGCCTAGGTACGTACTACCGTAAACGCGAACCTCTACCGATAGCCTATACCGAATTTTCTAGTAGGCTCGAGAGTTTAGCTCGACGTACGAAATACGAAGACCGCTCGACCCGTAAAGAAGCTCGACAACAAATATTACGGTCCCTTTACGGTACTAGAGCGAGTCGGCTCTCGATCCTTTCGGTTAGTACTACTAGCAACGATATAAATTCATCTAGTATTCTATAGTAGCCTACTACGACGCGATATAAACGATCCGCTACCTATATAGTACGACTACCTCGAACTACCGATACCTACGATTGTCGAGCGCGATAGAGAGGAATTAACGGAGTAGGAGGTAGAGGAAGTTATTAACTTAAGAGTAAAGTACAATAAGGTCTAGTATAAGGTACGATAGAAGGGCGGAGATATTAGTAAAACTCGTTAGGACAATATCATCCTAGGATATAAAGAGCTAGTCGTAGACTTCTATACGCGATATCCGGACAAAGTTAGGTCACCGCTAATTGATACGGAAGTAGCGCTATACGCGTTAGTAATATAAATAGGCGTATCGACTAACTACGGTGTATTCGACGGCGTATTACCTACTTCTACTCTAGGTTAGTAGAGTTAACCCGTAGTACTACGTTCGCTTACCTTAGTAGCTACGCCCGCGGCGGTTAATTAGAAGCCTTAGTATATAGTATAGCGAGGTAGATTAAAGCGGCTAAATAATGATATTACTACGGGAAGAGAGGCTATAGATAGTAAGACTACTACTTTATCGAACCCTTACGTAATACTAAATAGCTTAAAGGATTGATTAGTATCGATATAGGAGTGTCTAGTGTTTAGAGGGGGGGGTACTATTACGAAGTGCCTCCGTAACCTTTACTTACGGCTGTTGCCTTCCCCGCTTCCTAATCGGGACTAGCGGCTTAGCTTAGACTTTCTTACTTAGTCGCGCGTTTCTCGCGCTCTCTTATATAGCTACTATATATACTCGTTTTTAACGTATATCGGATTCTTCCCTTCGCCGCTCTAACAATAAGTCTCGTCTATAGTAATAGTCTCGTCTATAGTAATAGTCTCGTCTATAGTAATAATCTCGTCTATAGTAATGATCTCGTCTATAGTAATAGCCTTAGCGGCTCCGTTATACTTAATTATAACGATAACATTACTATCGGAATAGCTACTAACTAGCGTACTTAGTACCTATATCCGGAACGTGTCGTCGTTAAGGTAGGGCCGGATTACCTCTATAGTCTTACGGCTTAGTTTATTAGCGAAGGCTTTAAACGTTAGTATAGTCGTATTAGAGTATATAGAGACTATCCGTACCTTATAGTACCTTCTTAGAATCGTTCTACTAATCCTTATTAGCGTTGTTAGTTATATTTTAGTGTTTAACGGTCGAGCTAGCGGCCGGGCTATCGGAATTTAGTCGATAAGCCTATATAACACTAACCTTTACCGGTATAGTATCGAACTTACTAGTAGACCTACTTAAATAGGTAATGTAAGGCCGCTCGTCTAGTTGTTTTAAGGATCTAAAAATCGACCTTATCGTCGCCCTATAGTACTAACACTAAGATAAGGTTTTAGAATAGAGCTATCGTAAAATAGATAGCGGGGTTCTCCTTATAAGGTCTAACTTACTAAGCTCTAAGTATCGGCTATATACGTACGGGTGTTTTAAATATTAGTAGTTATAGTAGTGTATCTATAGCTATCCGAAAGTTATACGTCTATATAAGTAGCCTTTATAAACAATTAATAACATAATAACGCGATGTCGGATTAAGGTAAAAAGCGGATTAATAAACTCAGAATCATAGGCGCTATAATCCCTACGCTTAACAATACTATATATGTCGTATGTTGTAGAGTTAGTATTTTAGTAAGCTCAAAATGGATACTGGCCTCACAAGCCGGCTTCAGACCCTACGGCCGCCGAGGCGGAGAAACCTGAGTAAGCTTGCTTACATAAGGGTTTCGCAGACTCCCGCGAAATAGCCGTGGGTCTGATGGGAGATAGGTGAGGAGGCGATTGATAATCTTTTACCCAGTGCACATCATGACATCGATCCGGGGGTGACGTAATAATTGCTTCCAATCATTGCCGTGTGAGGAGGGAGTTTCTTTTGGTAATGATGTCTTCTTCGACTTCACCCGTGTGACGCTGGTGATGGAGGTACAATGTACGAATTGAAGAAGACTTCAAATGCCCTACACGCAGTCCTCATCTCCGCACCTCCCCGAAAAACAGACACATCTCTCCGCCTCATATGCGCAGCCGCGCTCTTCTGATCTGCATCCAAAATGAGCTGAACAACTGTAATAATGCTATGATCATAACTGTCTTCAGATTGTTGCGAACTAGGGATCCACAACCCTAGTTCGTCTCGTAGTGTCGAACGAATGGTTTTGAGAAGAGCATTACAAGTCTTGGTGAGTGTTATATAGTCGAGTTCCATGTCTTGCAGTACAATTGGCAAGTACTGTTGAAAGCGAGACATGATTTGAGAGGGATTGAGTTGTCGCGTTCTTCCTCTAGAAGAGATGTTGTTCTTCTTCTTTCTGAATGGTAACTGAGAAGTGGCATGCTCTTCGATCTGAGCTTCGAGCTGCAAAAGGGCGTGCTCAATACTGTTTGAATTTTCCAGCAATTGTCTTAGAGATGCGGAAGCTGCTCCAGCTCGTAATTTCCAGGGCTGCTTTCTTTCAAAGTTTCTGTCTATGCCGGTGGCATTGGTTCGGTATGCTATTCGACGTTGACATTCGGATGGTGTCTTTGGGATAGCGTTTGCGAATAATGGGTTGACGTGTAGGTCGATGATACGATCCATCCCTGGCCATTTGATCTCTGTTGCTCCGAGTTGTTGGAAAGCGTTGTATAGGTGAGCCATGGCGAAGATGGACATGTGATGATTGGCGAGAGCTATACCAGCTTCCTCCATTTTGCTCGTTAGCGCGAGGCTGAGGTTGCCACTGTGCAGTGCATTATGCGTCTGTAAGAAGTCTTTCTGACGAGATGGCTCGATGGGGCTCAGCTCTAACTTCTCGGCGTTGAGGTTGTGCTCTTCGGTTGGTTCCTCATCTGGATCCATGCCTTGCTCGATCATCCGTTCTCGCAATGCTGCTTGTGCGTCGGGTGGCATGTCTTCTATCGAGCCACCTTTTAGTTGCTGGGAGTATCGATCAAGGAATGTGCCTTTCAGGCGTGAGACAGCGAGGCCGGGAATGTGTAAAGTAGCCAATTGATGAATCTCATCGATTAGCCGGTTGTCCTTGGCCAGCCAACGTGCTCCTCGAGTAGACCGCATGCCATTGATATTGGTATAGAAATTCATGATCTTCTCGACAATCTTGCCCTCCTCTCGTAGTTGACTTGCGAACTGGGCTTGGGAAGACCCGCCGCAGATGTCCAGAATGTCCAAGACGATACGAGATGTGAACACAGAATAAGTGCTCACCGTTCCTTTCTGCCACAGCGGTCTTGCACTTTTCGCAAACTCGTCCTGAAGGTCTGGCAACGATCCACCATCGGATGCATGGTTTTGCTGCATCATCTTTTTGAAATCCTGTATGAGGAACATATCGAGCAGCATCTGCGTAAGCAATTGATCGTCGTCCTCCAGTTTCTTGTATTCTGGTAACTCGAGGAGATCTGGTCGCACGATATAAGAGAATCGCATCGGCATCACAGGAAACGGCCAAGCTACTTTGTCTCCAACTTGGTGTGCTATATCCGCGAATTTCATGAGGGTTCTTGCGGTAGGCAGGTATATGAAATCATAAAATTCTCGATGCTCCAGCGATTTCGTCGTATTCAGCAGCTCATCGGGATCCTCACCAGCCATCAGGGCATCTGCGTAAAAGACTGGCAGGGCCAGGTTGATGTGCGGATGCTTTGAGCCGTGATGCTCACAAGAGCTCTCCCGGCTCGGCTGTTGCTCTTCCAGGCGTTTGACCATATCAATGCCAGCTTCAGTCACAACGGTTGCAGTCTTCAGTCCGATTTTGCCGTCGGCAAAGTGCTGCCAGACCTTCTGAATCTCGGCTTGAATCTTATGCAGGTCTTCAAAGAAGCAATACAGGCGAAATGTAGCTTCGAAGTCTGCATCGTTTTCGTCCAGCTCATAGATATCGCGCTCGCTGCCAGCTTTCGGTCCAGGAGTTGAAATCTCAGCTGCAGTAACGGGATACTCGTCATCGAGCTCTTCGATTTCCAAAGCTTCAAACTGGTTCCTGCTAATATTGTTAGCGACAAGTTTGGAAACAATCAAGTGTATGAGAGTCAACGTAGGAAGGCGAAAAATCTACAGACATACCTCAGCTTGATATCACTTGTCACAGCCGCTTCAGCATGAGTACTTGCTCCAGCAGTACTATCCTGAGGTGTTAAAGAGTTCAAAGCATTCTGCAGAGCCTCAATGACATGACGATGTCCTGTGTTGGCCACCGCATCCGCACCCACCGAAGCATACCAATTTGCACATCTTTTTCGAGCTGCAATAGCTCGCTGAAGCACAGCTTGAACGCTTGCAGGCAGCGCCAATGCTTTGTTAGATTTCGAGATTGCTTCTACGCTATCCGTTAACTCTGATATCGGCATTGCATGGCTCACGGATTTGAGCGGCTTCGCGGCAGCCTCGACAGGTCCACTGCCACCAGATTGCTTTGAAAGCTTTCGAGCCTTGCCTTTCAATCGCTGCGTAGGAGCAGTAATAATTTCGGCGGCAGCTTTTGGGGCCTTGGATGCAGGCTGTTGTGCTTTGGTTATGCTGGACTTGTAGCCACAAGCACGGGCGGTCTGGTATAGCCACGTTGTGAAGACTTTTTGATCTTCTTTGTATTGTTGATAACTGCTGGAGAGGAATGCTGGAAGAGACATGACTCTTGAATGTCGGTTCAACTCTTACGTGTTCTGCCAGCGATGAGGACCTGACGCCAGTGGAATAATGTTGGTGAAGTGAATTGAGTTAAAGGAAGATCGAGAGTTCCAAGTTCATTCTTCATTCTTCATTTCAACCCGAGACTCTACATTGTGTAACGTCGCGTCCCACATTGATCCTAGGAAAGGTTAATCGGAAGTCAGGGATAGGTATTCTGATGAAGCTCACTGATCTGTCACAAATCGTATCCCTACACAGAAAAAAGTAAACGCACCTCCCATCAACAACCTTCCCCCCCCTATTCTCCCACCCCTCAATCATCAGGATACTCATCCCTGACATTACTAACAAACCTCCCTCCCATCCCCTCAATCCCCACCCCCTCCCACCTTTTAAAATACCTCCCCGCCAACCCCATCAGCGCCTCACTAGGTTCCTCTCCCCCGATCTGCATCACCACATTCTCCTCAGCCACATACCTCACACTCTTATCATCAGCCCTATGATCATCAGCACACAAAACCCAATAAAACACTTGCACGGGATAAAAGGGATCCGCATACACCACATTATAAAAGGGCTGTTCCCTCCCTCTACTCAAATCGTCGACGCGCATCTGTTCGATCCAGCGTGGTTCGGCGCCGCAGCGCATGTCCCAGCCTACGATGACGCCTTCGTAGCCGAAGCGGCGGTGGCGGAGGTGGGTGCCGATTTTGAATTTGACGGGTACATTCACGGATTCGTATTCGAGGGGCGCTTTGCCGGCGGGCACGGTGGATTGAGAAACAGGAGATACTGAAGGGATGTCGGGTCTGATGGGTCTTTGTACGCGTCGAGGATTGGGAGCTTTCATATTACTGTCTGCTGCCCTGGCGGTTGTGATGAGCGTGGTGAGGAAATTGTGCTCTGGTTCGCCTTGGAACAACCTCGGCAAGTGGCGTTCAATCAGTCCCAGATCTTCCGGGAAATGGGCTTGGAAGTGCTCAATGAGGTAGGGCAGGCACTGTTTCCTCCTGTGCAAACTACTCGCAGGGTTATGATCTCCCAGAATAAGCATAGACCAAAGCATACTATACCAACTCGCCTCGACATCCGGGTCCGAGACTGGATAAGGCGCGGATACGGAGCCCGATCGTTGGCGTTCGCGGCTATCTTGGACGGAAGTCATGATGTTGCGACCAGTACGGAGGGCGACTTCAAGGGTCGATGTGCTTCCCAGGTGGCGGGCATGGTGGGCTTGAGGGGCGCCCATTTGGAGGAGGCGGAGACGGAGGGTTTCTTGTGGGACTTCCTCGGACGAGCGCCAGGGGTCCATGTGCATAGTTTCGCTGGTTTCTTCCTCTGATGTTGATGGGTCAGCTGCGTCCGGGCGGGATATGCTGTGCCCGTCGAGAGTGGAATGTGTCGGACTCTCAATCACGGCGTGGACGTGGTGAGGGTAGTTGGAGGGTTTGGCATTGACTCCCAGCCGCCTCGCCACGGCACAGTAGATGGCCACGGACTGCAGCGGGAGCGAGGTGTGAGGTTCGTCGAAGAGAGCCATCGAGATGAAGTTGTTGCGGAGAGCGTGGTAGTTGTCCTCGCTGGGATTGCCCACCAGACGCTCTTGACGCAGCCAGCGAGCAGTCTCAATCGCCTTCCTCCGCGTGGAGAATTGATCAAACTCGGGGTCCGTGGCCCTCACACACTCGGCCAGACGGTCCAGCTCACGTTCTACCTGCCGCATATCGCCCCGTTCGCCCGACAGCACAAACATGTCATACGCGCCCAGCACTTCCTCCAAGCGCACCATCTGACGCTGCTGCAATCTCGTCCACTTCCCCAATGCCGTGGCTCGATGGATCTGGCCCAAGATGGCATTCGCATGGAATCGTCTCGCCAGCACATCCTCGGCATCGTCGCCCGTCTCGTCCCGCAGTCGCCGCATCAGGTCTTTGATATCATACTCATACCCCGCTAGTGTTTCCATCCGTGAATAGCGATGCTGCTGCGTGAGGAGCATGGCATTGAACAATTCCAGCGCATCATGATCCATCTGCTCCCGCTCCGTGAACAATTGCCGCCATTTCGTCTGGGCCGGAGGCAGCAGCAGCTTCTCGTCCAGCTCGTGTTTCTCCGACCAGAATTTCCATTTCTGAACACAGTGTCGTCGCCATATCAGCGGTTCAAAGGTGATTTTGTTGAAGCGGCGAGAGGTGTAGCCGCAGGAGACGGTCGCCGCGGGGGGGAGATGGGCGACGATGGCTTCGAGGAGCTCGTCCGGGAGTTGGAAGATGGGTGGAGTCGTGGCCATGGCCATGGTGCTGTTGATTTGATTGACTTTTGACAGGGATCGGGTGTTGATTGTGGGGAGATTTGGTTATTGGTTTAGAATATACAGGCAGCACGTTCCACTTCTTGATGTGCATCACTGATCAGGCATGTCAATCTACATGAAGCAGTGGTGAAGTCATCAAATCGAGCTCCAAAGCTTCATCAAATGACGTGCCAAAGCCTGTCAATCAATCAATCAATCAATCAATCATGTAAACACAACCAGGAAGATGCTTGTTGACAACACAGTATCGGTACTTTGAGCAGATGAATACTCATCTCAGCATACATACCATCGCAGTCTTCGATGCTGTATTTCATCATCTGTCAGCCGGAAACACGGGCGTAGAGATTGCCGCGTTCCTTTCCAATCATCCATCTGCACCCGCCCAGTCGCCCTTCTTAAGACGTCATATGCAGTAAGAAAGAGCAAAGAATATCAAGTGTCGCTCTCACCGTCCTTTTCATGCTGTGTTCATCAGTTTTAAATACCTCTGCAGTGCAACCTGATTTTCTGATTCTCCTGTGACATATCTAGATATATCCTCCTCCTCCTCCACCATGAGCAATAATAATCTCAAACCCCCCGGGGCCGATTTGAAGCGAGTCAATTCTTACACTGTAAGCAGCTGGAAACACTTGACATCAGAAAGTAAGAGGACTCTCTCTGATTGACCTCATACTTGCAGTGGCCCGCAGGACACGTCGGACAACTCACCGACTCGCAAACGAAATCTCTCGAAGAATTCAAGACACTCTGCCAGCAAAAAGGGTATTACGAGCCCGCCAATCCCGAAACCAAGACATCGGCCTCCCACGACGACGAGACGCTCCTCCGCTACCTCCGCGCCCGCAAGTTCATTCCCAAAGAAGCCTTTTCCCAATTCAAAACGACCGAAGACTGGCGCAAAGAAAACCAGCTCGACTCCCTCTACGAAGGCATCGACATCCAAGAGTATGAGCAAACCCGCCGTCTCTACCCGCAATGGACAGGCCGCAGAGACAACCGCGGAATCCCCGTCTATGTCTTCGAGGTCGCGAATGTCAAATACAAGGACATAACCGCTTACGAGCAGGACGAAGATCGCAAAAAGAAGGGCGGCAAGGATAACGTTAAGAGCAAAGTCCCGAGGAAAATGTTGCGCCTCTTCGCGCTGTATGAGAACATGTGTCGATTTGTGCTGCCGCTGTGTTCAGCGATTCCCGATCGTTCCAATCCGAATACTCCCGTCAGCCAGAGCAGCAATATCGTCGACATTTCCAAGGTCGGATTGAAGCAATTTTGGAATTTGAGGAGCCATCTTCAGGACTCTTCTGCCCTTGCCACTGCTCATTACCCCGAAACGCTGGATAGAATCTTTGTCATTGGCGCTCCGAGTTTCTTCCCTACCGTCTGGGATTGGGTCAAGAATTGGTTCGATCCGATTACTGTTGCCAAGATTCAGATTGTGCCGGATTCGAAGAGGTTGGAGGTGCTCAGCAAGTTCATCCCCGTGGAGAATATTCCTAAAAAGTATGGTGGACAGCTGGAATGGAGTTTTGGAGACATGCCTTTTCTGGAGGACAAGATTGTCGAGTCTATGAGGTGGAAAGAGGATGTGAGAGAGGGCGGACACAGGACCTTACCCATTGGGCCCATCAAGTGGCAGTATGATGAAGATGGCGATTTGGTTGCCGTGGGAGTTGGAAGCGAGTGAGTGATGTAGTATATCCCTCTGATGATGACATATGGCTGATGAGAAAACTTGCAGAAATGGCTCGCCGCGTAAGACTGTCTTGGCAGGTCTCCATCCTGAAGCTGGAGTTGCTAGATTAGCTCTCAGTCCTGGGAGACAATCGACCCAGCATGCACCACTTTTCGCTGCGGTTTCGGGGCAAGGAGCAACACCTGCTGCCAAGGACGAGAAGAAAGAATCCAACGGGCAAGCAAAGGCACCCACTGCAATGGCAGCCTCAACAACTACAGCGCATCCCTCAAAAGAGGTGACAACAGACACAACGCCAGCTGCGGCGACCGATGGTGAACGCCCTGGTGTCACATCCGCAGTCCAAGAAGAAAAGACCGCAGCAAGTCATGAATACGCCACCATGGCCGGCGCCAAACTCGCAGCAACAACAAATCCAGCAGAGCAGCATACCACCACTGTTGCAGCAGGGCACGACCCAGAGCACATCCGCAACGAAGCCTCCAATTCCGCCCTTCCAGAGACCTCGCGAGCGGGGACCTACACTGTCCCTTATAGAGACGCAGAAGTCGCCTCTCCACCCACGGATTCCCGACAGGGAACTTCTGCTTCGAGGTTTGAACAGCAGAGTGGGACGCATGCTGAGGGACAATTGAAGCACGGCACACCGAATACGCAAGTTGATGGGCAGGGGTCCAGTCATACCGTCGTGGAACCTAGGACTGTGGGGCAGGCACCCAAGGAGACGCCGCTTTTTGATGAGGAGGTTGGCGGCGAAGCTAAGCCGGGGATGATGGAGCAAGCGCAGAGTCTTGTTGGAGGGGCTGTGGAGAGCGTGCAGGGTGCGGTCGGGGGTGTTATGGGTGCTGTGGGGCTTGGAGGGGCCAAGGAGGAGCAGGAGGTCACAGAGGAGAAGAAGGAGGGGAAGAAGGAGGATCCTAGGGTTGATGAGTTGGATGATAGGATTGTGGAGGAGTTTGTTAGGGAGAGGAATATGACTGCTAGTCAGAAGAAGATTGAGAAGGCTGCTGAAAGTGCTGGGAAGAAGGGAGGGGAGTGATGAGGGGTTTTGATTGATTGGAGTGGATTTGATTGATACCCCTTGGGTTTGGAGAAGTCGGGTAGTTGAAATTGCAGGTTGGTATTTATAGAGAGTAAGGGTGTTTGGTATGATTATATGAGAATGGACATGTTCTCATCTTCATTCTCGTGAGAAGTCCCATTGAAAGATGAACTATATTGGCCCCCAATAGTCGTTGCTTTCCGGGCTCCAGGGTTAGTTCTACCTAAGGTAGGGTTAAGGTTGGGGTAACATTCAAAGACCACAACGATAAGTCTGGTCGTGCCTCATGGCGAGCGATAAATTTTGTAACTTCGATGACTTTCATTGATCTTGTGAACATTGTCCAGACGACTATTCCGGTCTATGAATTCTGATCCGGATTTGTCTTCCAGTTCCAGCATGTCCGTTGGCCCAGAGCAGCACATCATGCGGTTGGGACATGATATAGTGCACGCGAATGTGTGGCCCCGCTGCTCGATGTCTTCCAGAATTGTACAGAATCCGCTATCATCTACCATCATCTGCTACGTCCCGTCGTCCCATCGTCAAATCATACTTTTGATATGCATCGCACGCATCATCCACTCAAAGTCTCGCCCATGGATTTCCATCCATCGCCGACCCATGGTGCCATGAAAGCTGCCCTCTGTGCATCACCAACAGTACCGACACCCGCAAACGCCGCCGCCAACTCTTCTGATTCCATCGATCCAAGAGGCGGAACAGCCTTGGATGCAGTCTTGAGTGCCATCTCTGCGGCCCGCGCATCTTCCGAAAGCTCACCAAACTGGGACCAGGCCTGCGGATCGTCCGGCCGGAGCAAGATGGCAGTTTGCGCTTCAGTGAGCATCGTGGCTTCAACATCCGCATCTGCGCCTGGTGATAAGGCTGCAAGTGAGGACAGCAATGTCTCAATACCATTCACCTCTGAAGCATTCATGCCGTCTTTGGTGCGAAGACTGAGCAGGTCGTCTCTAACGGCATCGATTGTGTCTTGATCTGCGTCAAGTGCTGCTATTGCACCCAGCAGCGTTACAGCACCGACATGCTCTGGACTCTTCTCCACGCAGTCAAAGAGCTGCTCGCGGGCGACAGACTTCTCCTCTGAGCCACCCTGTGCCCAAAGGACCTGAACAAGTGAGCAGACAACATCTGGGTCGTTGGAGCTCTCCTGTAATGCTGCTCTGAACATGCCAATGCTGTCCTGCATCTTACCGATCTTGAACTGAGCTAGACCAGCAGTAAGATGGGCTGACAGTCGCAGCTTGCGACGAGCTTCGGCGTCCAGGCCGCTTTCCTCGGCATCTGAAGAGAGGTCTAGCGCGGTCTCTGCATTTTCTGCGGCATCTGCGAAGCGAAGTGCTGCCAGCTGGTTGCGAGCGAGGTCTGACTTGGCCAAAGCAAAACGTGCAAGCGCTGCGAGCGATTCGGCCGCTTCATAATCTGCTTCAGCCGAGCTACAAAGCTTGGTCAATGTTTCAATTGCTTCGTCATAGTTCCCGACTCTTTCAAGGAACAATGCTGCGAGGTGGCGATATGGCAGATCGTGAGGCGATTGTGCACCCAGCTGCTCCAATGCAAATAGTGGCTGAATGAGCTTCGTCAGATCATCTGAAGCAGAAGGGACGCTGATGAGGTAGTCAAAGCTCGAAACAGCGTACTGCCGCTTTACAATGACTGACGCAGAGTCCGATATTTCGAAAGCGTGGGTAAAATGGTTGAGAGACTCCTTCGCATCACCGGTGAGCAGGGCAATCAAACCCTCCCCAACCCATGCATGAGCATAGTCCGGATCTGTGCTCTGAGCCCGAGCGAATGCTTGGTGAGCCAGCTCCGCATCACTTTGAAGCAGATACAGAACTCCCAAGTTAGCCCAGACCTTGGCGTTCAGCTCGTTGAGGTGTAGCGAGCGAACGAATGAGTGTTGGGAAACTTTGGGATTGAGAGTGGTCGTGACAATCCCAAGAGCGTTCCAAAACTCAGCGTTACCTGCCTCAAGCTCGATGGCGCGCTTGAAGCAGCGGACGGCAGCGCTGCTGTGCTTCTTTCCATTCTTTGCGTCACTGCCTGCTTGCGCTCGCTGCTCAGCCCATCCAAGATTGTACCACGCCACCGCTTGCGCATGAATGTCATGAGAACAGGAATGTATGGCCCGCTTGAAAGCCAGAAGTGAGGCAATGAGCGGCTTTGAAAGAGATAGAGCTCTGTCTGCGTTCTCCAGCAGTGAAGGCGAGATCTTGTCGACATCAGCCAGTGGCTCATATGTCTTGGTATCGGCTGACATGTTGAGCAACTTCTGCATAGTATCGAGGGGGAAGTCTGGGACAGATACTTGCGCCCAGGAGAAGATCGAGCATGCATCTCCAACAGCTTTCCACATGTTGAATGCGTTTGGACTGTCGCCCGAGATCTTGTCGGCAGTTGCGATTGCTTGTTTAGCATTCTCCACAGCCTGTCCAAAGAGGCCCATTTCAACGCATCTCCACGCGTGTTCAACATGATTCTGCAATAGTGACATCAATACACCAAACTCGGTCGGCCGCTCATCAAGCACTGCTTGCAGACCAATAGATGCTTCTTCATACTGGCCAAGTACTCTGTAGACGTTGGCGAGCATGTACTTGGCGAACCATCTCTCTCCAGTAACTTTCATGTCGACCCCATCGTGAGGTTCAAGAGCATAATTGAACGTTCGAAGAGCGGAATTGTAGCGACCAGAGTTGTGGTAGCTCTCACCAAGTCCAACATAGGGCTGATAGTCGTCCGGGCTAATTCGCAGTGCGGCGAGGAATGAGACAATCGCGAGCTGGTACTCTTGCTTGTTCATCTGCACTACACCGAGTGCAGCATGCGGCCAGCTGATACCCTTCTTTTTCGAGCCAGGTGGTGGGCGCGTTCTACCCGAACTCACCACCCGCTGAGCAATGACCTCTACAATATCCCAATCACCTTGATCCGCGAAGAACCTAGCCAGGCGCTCGGCAGCGTGCACCTCGGCAGGGGACAGTTCGAAGGCTTTCTGAAAGCACTGTCGTCCTCGCTTCTTGTCCTTGGCGTAGTCCGCATAGTATGTTCCCAAGCTCGTATATGCAGGTGCAAAGTTGACGTTGGTCTTGATAGCGGCCAAGAAACGACCGTATGCGCCGTTTCGATCTCGCCGAGCTGGTTTTGATGTGTCAGTCTCCCATAGGCAAATTCCAATGCGATATAGGGTCTGAGCACGGAGATCCCTTGTCCGGGGATCATCTGATTTGATGAGCTGAAGGAAATCTTCAAGTTCAGCTGTTGCGCGTGCATAATCACCGCTCAGTGCTCTACACCAAGCAAGCTCTGTACCCACTCGCACGTTGCCCTTGTCCTGTTCCAGAGCTCTCGTGAAAAACTCAATGGCATCTTGGTAATCCTCGTTCTCTTCCATGATCAAACCAAGACCGATCAAAGCAGGCGTGAAGATTGGCTTGCGCTGGAGGATGTCCTCAAACAGTCTCTTGGCTTCTGGATGATTCCGTGGAGCCTGGTGGTGTACAAGCGCCGTTGCCAGAACGGAGTTTAGCGCATCTTTCGTGTTTTGAAAGCTCATGCCAAGTTTACCGGCCTCCACCGTAACAGCCTTGATGCCTGATCGTGATGTGTCCATGGCGCTTTGGTGTTCTTCGATGTGGAGATAGTAGTCACCAACAAGTCGATGTGCAAGAGGTGACTGTGGCGCAACTGCCAGGCCTTCTGTCAGAAGTAGCAATCGCTCTTCCGGACTGATGGGCTTGAAGATATCATCTTCTTCGTCATCAGTCTTTGGCGGCGCTGGAAAAGGAGAGATTTCGCTAGTGAGCCAAGCCTTGAACACTCTCGCAAGACCGCTGTCTGGGAAGAATGTGACGTATTCCCTCAAGATACCAACATCCAGATCTCGTAGCTCGTCCATATCCCGAGATTCCAGCACAAGATCCCAAGCCAGACGGAAGGGGTGATGTATAATCACCATACCCTCGGAGAGAGTCAGGACTTGATCAAGCTTTGAAGATTTCTGCTCGACTGGCAAAACTACGAGCATTTCATAAGCACGTTGTAGGAGCTTCTCCTCGTACTGCCGTCTGACGTCGTCATCGCTGGACCAGTTGATAATTTGCTGATAGAGGTCCTCAACTTCGCTGTTCCGAAATACTTGCAACTTCACTTCCGAGGTGACCTGACCGACTTTGGCTCCTATCCTCGTCCGCCGCTCACTGATCTCTTTAGCAATGAATTGGGCTTCTTCGTCCTCGGTGATTTCGACAAGTCTTGTGAAGGTGTGTGACGGGTGCGGGATCCTTCCTTCTAAGCAGTCATACACAGGACTTCCGGGCAAGTGGAGGCGAAGAGTTTGTTTGTTTTGGGCCTTGGTGCCATGCTGCTTGGTGAAGGCGAACAGCTTGTTGATGACTACCTGACAACGTTCCGGATCGCCCGATGCGACAAAAAGCTGGGCCACACCTACAGTAGCCTCGCGGTATTCATCGACTCTCTTCGGCCCTTGTGCCTCGTAAACGCTGCAAAGTCCCAACCATGATTGTGTATCTTCAGGCTTGGAAGAAGTAGCTGATTTGTACACTTTGGCGGCATCGTCGTACCTGTTCTGCTTCTCATAAGCACGACCTAAGAAAAGCAAGGCAAAGTAGTTGTGCGGGTCTGTCGAGAGGACATTCTGTGCTTGCTCAATGACGGTATCATATTGCTGCTGGTCGAGCGCTGTCTTTGCCGCTTTCAAGGCAGCTTTTGCGGACATTTGAGCGCATTGACAATCTGCCTTGCGGAGATCGATTGGAAAGGTGACGCGCTCTGTGATGGAGGTGGATGAGAAGGATGTTTCTGATGGAATCCTCGAGTGAAGCTGGAGCGAAGTCGCGAACCTTTTGATGACTCTAACCCTAACCCTAAGGCAAGCACAGGCCACTTTCTACATGTACATGTCGACGCCACTCCTCAAGTTCACGTTTTCCAGAGTCAACATCACCAGGGCATTTGTCTCCCTCCGCACACGTATATTGGACACATCAAGACTCATGGCATCCCGACGACTTTTGAAAGAACTCGACGCGTATCGACGCGATCCATCCCCCGCTCTCTCACGCCTCGAACCTCAGCGTGACGATGATTTGTTCGACTGGGTCGCCGAGCTGCTTGCGCCCGAGGGAACCGCATATGAAGGTGGCCGCTGGACGCTCCATATCTCCATCCCTCCCACCTACCCAAACACACCGCCCGACATCAAATTCCAGACTCCTTGCGTGCACCCGAATGTGAACTTTAAGACGGGCGAGATTTGCTTGGATCTACTGAAGAACGCATGGACGCCCGCGTATAGTGTTGTCAAGACCTTGGAGGCTATACAGCAGCTCCTAGCCTCGGGTGCAGAGCCGGACAGCCCTCTGAATATTGATCTGGCGAAATTGCTAAGAGCTGGGGACTTTATCGGAGCGGAATCCTTGGTTCGTTTCTATACTCAGATGCTTGCTACTGGAAGGTGACGATTTGGGGTGGGTATGAAGACAGGAGAAGGGTGTTGGTGTATCCAGCGAAAGCATCAATCGTGGCGAAGAGGGATTGCAGGTATTTTGGGTGGTCGGCTCTCGATTTACAGTCTTGCGCATGAAATGGCATGGACAATTGACGCGACTCTCCAACTTCAACGGGTTGGCTGTGATCTGAATAAACCTGATCGACTTCTCACTTGTCTTTGTCTTGTACCTCTCCATGAGACGAGACTATACAGGCACAGCACAGCCGAAGCTGGTAGCAACGGTACCACCAGGACCAAAGACCGCGATCAAACCTTCGATAGCAGCCCACGTTCCCATTCCACAGCACGCAAGACCAAGTAAAATGTAGACAATACCAATGGAGCTCCTCAGCCAAGTCTTCTTGTATCCTCTAACCCATCGCTTCAAACCAGTGTCGTGCCTGATCGTTTCACGAGTCGCGGGATTGAAACCTTCGCCAGGGAGTTCTGCTGCTTTGTGGATGATGCTGCTCACGTACATCATTCCTGGGAAGGTGTATGTGAAGTTCATCATGAACACGGCTCCGACGAAGCTGGTGATGCCGTTTAGGTTGGGTACTGCTCCGGCGACGACGAAGGCGAGAATCCAGTAGCATGGGCCGAGACAGTACCAGAGGATTCTGCCTCTCTTTTCGACGATCGAGGGGAAGTTGAAGACGGCTTGGAAGACTTCGAGGTATACCTGGAGATGAGAGAGGATGGGTTAGCTATGTCTCGGGCGATTCTTGGAGCAAGGAGTACGTACGGTCTTCATGCCAATGTTGAAGTACCTGGAAACGGACAGGAGGTATTAGCAAAGGTTGCAGACAATCATGGGAACTTATGTGGGAGTAGGCATCGTACATGATAATCGCAATCCAGCCTGATAACAACCTAAGGATATTGCCAGCAGTTTGTAACCCGTAAGGATTGACCACATTCACAATGTTGTTCGCCGAGTATTGGCCGTAGAAGGAGTAGCAAAAGACACCAAAGAACATGTAGACAATGCATATGAATGCTTGAGCCATAAACATGCCTTTCCAGAAATCCAGAGGGTGTCTCATCTCAGAAAGGAAGGCAACGAAGAGGATAGCTCCAGCGTAGGCATAGACCATGGTATTGACCGCGTTGAAAGTGGCTGCGAAACCTGGAGCTTGCTGTTGATATTGGTCTGGTGGAATGCCAGCGAATACTTTGGCCGGCTCGATGGTTTTGATGAGTGTGGATTTGGTGATGGCAGGGTAATAGGGCGCAAAGTGGGCGGCTGCCACCATGCTGTAATGGAAGTGGTCAGTAGACTGCGACTATACACTCAGCTTGTTGAACATAACTCACCAAATGATGAAATTTACAACATTCATAACCACTGCCCAGTTAGCAATCCAGCCAATCTTCTTCAAGCTTCGAACGAAGCCACCGAGCATGCCAACAACCATAATCACAACCATCATAGCTATGAAACAAAGACCAGACTTGGCAATCTGCTCAATATTCAAAGCCTTGCTGAAAATCAAGATGGCGACCGTACAGAACTGCTGAAGTGACTGGGCAACATTGATGAAGTGCCGCATTCTAACGCCAAAGAGACGCAGAAATGGGTCTCCGAAACTTTGCATTGGGTAGCGAGATGAGTCGAGATCCAGAAAGGTTTTCCAGATGACCCAGCCGCCTCCTGCTGCGAAAATTCCGAATATCAGGTACAAGGCTACGCCTGTGCCGTAGCCCACGCTGGCAAAGACGAATCTATATCGTTCGTCCATTAGCACGGCACATACATTGCTATGCTGGAAGAGAACTTACGGCGCACCGGACCAACCGAGGATATCAGTCGTGATGAGAAAGAACATCTGGCCCCAACTAGCGGTACGAAGCGCACGAGAAGCAGTCCGCCATTCTTCATCAGAGACCTGCAGGGTTGAGTTGGGTGGGGAAGGACTATTGTCCGACTGCTTCTCGTCACCAACATGCGTTAGGGCCTGCAGCCTAGCGTCTTTGTTGGCCTTGGTCTTTTGACGGCCCTCGTTGGAGAAGACATTGCGGATGGACTCCATCAGAGGAGAACCGTGCTCGGCTTGAAAGGTCTTGTTGTATTCGATTTCCATCTCGCGTTCGATTTTGGCCCAGTAGACGTATTCTTCGTATGTCACGGTTGGGTCGACGCGAGCGGCGAAACCCCATTCGCGCTCTTGGATTTGCTGTTTCTCTGGGATGCTGTGGACGACAGATGGTCGGCGCATTTGCTTTTCGATTACCACATCCAGCTCTGGGGCTGGATGGGCCATGGGTGCCATGTGGTCCATAGCTGTAAGGTGATGTTGGGGTGAAGTTGTGCTCTCGGCGAGAGAAAAGAAACTGAGGCCACAAGAGGTGCATGCGACTCATATACGGCGCCAGTCTCACATCGCATGTCCGAGTGAAGTAGCTGTTCCCCTCACCCATTCACTTGCAGCCAAGGGGCCAAGGAAAGCTTGGAAGCCCGTTCGGGGTAGGACTTGCGAGCTTTGGAAAGAAGGCAATACGCCACATGCAACACAAGCATATCGACTTGATGATAAGAAGGTCGCTGTGTCTTGAGCACCTCTTCAA
The DNA here is from genome assembly GCA_002116395.1 of Ramularia endophylla. NCBI lineage: Eukaryota > Fungi > Ascomycota > Dothideomycetes > Mycosphaerellales > Mycosphaerellaceae > Ramularia > Ramularia endophylla. The sequence continues at coordinate 25,972 of MWSQ01005190.1, read as the reverse complement.
CGTCTCAAGCTTGCTTGGCCATTGTGCTAAGCCGGCAGACAGCAGTCTTGCTGTTCTTGTCCTCAGGCTGCCAGTCGAGTCGCGTTCCCGTCCTCCAAATTACCTCAAGGTGCGATGCCTCATATCCTACAAGTTAGGGTGTCGTCCTAGTTGCGTCGGCGGCACTGGTGTCAACCGATCGGCCCAATAGCGAACACCACGCGAGCACCACGAGGACCGAGCCCTGACCATTGTGAACGAGAAGGAGTTGGTAGATGGTAATGTATTCCTACACACACACCTCATAGGTCAATAGATCTTTAGAGTAACAGTCCTCGTGATGCCAAGAGAGAGAATCATCACCCGAATTGGCAGGTGCTTTAGAAAAGTCCCAAACTCTCGTGTCAACGACAATGTTCCATTCGTTCGGAACCCGTTTCCAACTTGGCATTCCTAGGAGGCGCGGTGAAGGCGTCCGCTGCTGTGTTTGAGGGGAAGGTGCAAGTATGATGATGCTCATCTTCTTATCTCCTGCGCGAGAGGCGTGAGGTCATTCTTGAGCCTTTTTCATGGTGTCCTTCCAGTGGGTCTCTACCTTGGCTTTTCTGTCGCCAGGCTCTGTTCTTGGTAGATAGAGCTGAGCAGAAGGATGACGCCGTTTCGCGATGCCAGTGTATTGAAGCATGCTGAAGCGCTGAAGCATGGCTATCTTCCTGATCAGCTGCAGTCAAACGAAACTACGTTCCCCAAAACAGCGCTCGATAAGTCCATCGCCTGTCGCGCGCAAGCGAGAAAAAGCAATGACGGAGCGATTCGATGGTGGGAAATTGATGGAAAGGGTGCTGAACATTTCTGATGGAATGATGTGCTGGGTGAGGTGAGGTTCAAGAGTCTTCTTCCGAGATATCAATTTCGCCGCGCACCGCCAGCTCAGAATCACTCAAAGTCTCACAGAATAGCAAAAAGAAATCAACCCACATCGAACACTCGACAACAAATTTTCCAAACGAAAACAAAACAGCAAAAATTCAAGCTCACGCTCGAATGAGGTGTGTTTCCAAAGATTGATAATGCGGCTTGGTGCAGTGAGCCAAGGATTCATCTGGTAAAAGGCAAGGTGAATGCTGATTAACCCAACTGCGCCGTCTAGGAAAGCACAAATATCTTGTAAAATATATACTCTGTGAGGGAGATGCCGAGGAATAGCCGACTTGTCTCCACCCAAATGCAGCAACCCTGCCAAACAAGCCGTGAATCTGAAACGAATGCAAACTTGGAATATCTGCAACCACAATTTCATCTTGCTTCTCTACCTTCCATGGCTCGTCCTGACAAGATGGCAACACGTGAAGCAAAACATACAACTTGGTCTTTACGACTCTGCTGTGTTGCTGAGATGAGGATGTGCCGCTTGCTCCTTTCGTCACGGCATCTCGACACTCCGACCAGGTACTAAGGCGAACTCCAATTCACATCACCCTCTCAAGAGATATTACCTACGAACATCGGGCACTCGAAGTCCTCAATGCAGTGACCTGAACTGCTTGCGTCCTGCACAGCTGTCTGCATGCCGCTGGGCTCTGCAGGAGATCTATCCCCAATCCGACCCGTCAGCAAGGTCACTTCTCCGGAGTCCGCTGCACCCAACGATCATCATGCAAGCACGACCGTTGCAATCAGTATACCTTACCGGTCAAGAATACATGTAGCTTATTTCGACGCCTCACTATCCCCCGCTCCTCCGTCCTTTCCCTAAGATTATCTTCGTCACGTTTTCTTTGTTTTCTCCCATGCGTCTCGCTTCAACATCTCTTTGTTATCGCCCATGCGACTCGCTTCGGCATCTCTTTATTCTCTATATCGCAATCCCACGGCCTTGAGGTATCTCAAGCCCGATCTGCTGACCAGCGTTCCGATGAAACCTTCGACGACGATGCCATGTCCCCAGCAGTGTTGTCAGCACAGAATGCGACCCTAGCCAACTGGATATGCGGGTCTCTGGCCCTGGCCATTCTCGTAGCGAGACTCATAGGACATCGATGGCAACGCTCTCGCTTGGATGCAACGGCATACATCGTCATACTATCCGTAACTTGCCTCGTGGCGCGCATGGTTTGCAACGCGGTTGTTCTTGATGACAATTCCATCACGATGGCCAGGATGGACTCGACGAGTCTTAAGACTGGTAGCATTGTCACACGTAAGACAATGTCTCCCAATAGATTTTTTTACCCACACTAATGCTTAAGTAGTTGTCACCCGAGTTCTGGTTTCAACCTTCTATTGGCTGCAATGCACGCTATTGCTACTCTTCTACCGAGACATGTTGGACCACATTACCTGGATCTCCCGAATGATCAAAGTCTGCTGGTCGTTCATGTTGTGTACATATATCGCAGTCGTCTTGACTACGTTCCTGGAATGTCGGCCCATTAACCTCTACTGGACTCTTAATCCCAACAACCCAACGCCCAATCGGTGTACGCGAGCGTACGGCCAGTTGTTTCTCCAATGTCTGTCGATCGCAGTGATCGATAGCGTCCTGTTGATCATATCCGCACCCATCCTACGATCTCAAATACGCCAGTTCCCACGCAACCTCCAGCTAGGATTGTTGTACATGCTGGGTTTCTTCAGCTTGATTGTCATTGGGTTTCGACTGCACTTTATACAGCAAGATGGCTCTGCGCAACGTGCTCGATCATTTTGGGCTTCGATTCAGGTCATCACATCGACGTTTGTGGCTAATGCACCGTCCGTCTATGGAGCTCTGAAGAATCTTCGAAGGAGGAAAGAGAGCGTGGTTTCGCTTTCTATACCGAGGACGTGGGACTCAGAGTTCTCTCCAGAATTACACCAAGAGATAGCGCGCGTATCACCAGCTGCTCGTATCCGGCATTGAAGGGAGTAGTTTGAACGTGCTTCAATTGGATGCTAATTCGCGGCCAAGTGATTTTTTGGTCAGCTGCTTGGAACGGGTCTGTTATTCAGACCGAATCAATGGACGCTCCCAGGGATTGCCACGACGGACTCCCTGATCTAGACGGAAAAAGGCCGATGTCGCGACCGCTAGGTTTCATACGAAGAAGCCCTGTATCGAAGCAGCAAGACTGCGCCTCTCTATACCGCAATCGTCGGTACTGCGGTCCAGTCCCCAGCACTGGCAAAGCCTTGAGACGATGCCATGCGCCAGCCGGTTGCCTGTGAGAACTGTGGTGAGTTGCTGCCAAAGCCCTGGCCAGCGATGATGCGCCTCCTATGGCTGCTTCAGCTCATGTCTGCAAGTAATCATTGATTACGGTCCGATCAAGCTTTTGGGGTTGCGAGAGCGATGCTCATCTCACAAGGGTCTCTTAGCAGGAACATCACACGGAACGCTGGAGAAACGTCGATAGCCCAAGCGCCTGTGGCTGATAGTCAGATCAAAGCGATGTCTTTATGATAGGCTGCCGTGGAAGTATGAACGCTGGGCAGAAGACGTGCTGACGCAAAATTGCACTTGAGAAGATACTTCCAATCCTTACCATCAACAATGTCGTTTCCATGCGTTACTACCTTATTGTCAGCTGTTCTTACTTTCCGAGTTGCTGCGCCGCCTTGCAACAGCTGAAAGAGAATACCCTTTCCTATGACAAGTGTGGTACAATCACAGCCCATGGATCAAAGCCAGAACTCAGCCTCCACCAGCTGCTATGTTTTATAATTTTCATACTGAACGCGTTCCAGACAGACCAAAGTATGGAATGAGCCTCATTGCGTCGTGCTCATTCCTCGCGGTCAAGACGAAGTCGTATCGCGAAGTATATAACCTATGCATGGTGGAAGGTGAAGTCGTCCACCAGAATCTCACGGAGTCAATTCCTTCCTCCCTGCTGTCGGCATTTCACGGCCTCTGCCAGGATGATGTCGATCATCTCCTTCTCCACGCTCGCGACTCTCGCTTTCGCGACTTTCTCCTCGACTGCTGTCACCGCAGCGAGTCCCAGCGTCATCAACAACTTCGACGAGGTCATCAAAGCGATCATACCTCTCCAAGGCGGCACAGAAATTGGCCTGGAGAATGGTCCAGCAGCGACTTCTACCGCGACTTCGGCAAACACCAACACAAGCACAGGATGGGCATTGAAGCCCACGGCCGGCGCATCATGGAACATTCAGCTCGAATCTGTACCGTCTGCCTCGGCGGCGGATGATGACAAGTATCAGATATGGGACTTTGATATGGCTGATGCCCCGACGGAGCTCATTCAAGCCTTCCATTTAAAGAACCGCTCGGTGATATGCTACTTCAGCGCGGGTAGTTGGGAAAAATACCGCAGTGATGCTGGATCTTTCCCAGAGGCGGCCATTGGGAAAGTCATGGAGGGTTGGCCAGATGAGAAGTGGGTTGATGTACGCAATGAAGGTGTTAGGGATGTAATGCGGAAACGTATTCAAGAAGCCAAGCAGAAGGGCTGCGATGGAGTTGATCCTGATGTGAGTGTACCAATCGGCATTGCAGATGTAAGTGGCTAATTGAACCTGGTGGCAGAACATCGACGGTTATGATAACGACACCGGCTTCCCTTTGACGTCCGACGACAGTGTGAGCTTTGTCCGATTTCTGGCACAGACAGCTCACGACGCCGGACTATCGTATGGCTTGAAGAATGGCGGTGATATCGTCACTCGGGTTGTGGATGTAGCAGAATGGGCCGTGCAGGAAGAGTGCGTCTTCTACAAGGAGTGCGAACAATACCAGCCATTCATAAATTCGGACAAGCCGGTCTTTCACATTGAATATCCGGACGACAGACCAAGAGAGAAATTGGAACAATTCATGCAAGTTTCTTGCAACGACGAGGCCGCTGGTTCATTCTCGACTCTGGTGAAAAGGAGGAATCTTGATGATTGGACACGAACTTGTTCGTAGCACCGACGGTTTGACACATTGTCTGAGCTTTGTGGCACCAGGCGAAATCGAGGACGCAGCATTTTGGGTGACATATTTGGTGGACCCAAGACCTAGGTGCTTTCAATCAAAAACGTCCTTGATCAAGGAGTCCACCGAAAGAGATCCAAGCCTCGTCAAGCCTGGCAGCCGTTGCTCGAAAGCCCCTCCAGCTTTGAGGGATGCTAAAGCGCCCGGCAGGTTGTCCTCCTGCAGGATCTGCGGACAACGACACGAACAGCAGCTGCTGCCCTAGTGAGCTGGCTTCCTGCTAAGTATCAATGTCGCTGCAGCATTCAATTCGGTCGACCAGAAACTCGCAACGCGATTGCAATACGGTTGCATTCAGACCCGGCGGGATGATGGATTGGAACGGCATGCAATAATTCCGTCTGGCAGTGAAGGGTCGATGGTCACTTTGCCAAACATCCGTACCTACCAAGCTTCCTACTTGGGCACGCCACGCGACCGAGCCAACTTGCTTCAATTATTCAGGTGAATTGAGGCCCAAGATACCTTACACATGCAGTCGCCAACCATCTGCCTCTTACGTGCCGTCTGGTGTCTGAGAGGCTTGGAGCCGCTGCGCTTGTCCTGCGCGATTTAATAACACTCACGTGAGGGCTGAGCAAAGCCAACATCTGTTCACTCAAGCGCTAATGCACCTGACTCTTAGACTCGGGGTACATACAACGTGTGTACAGCGGTTCCAATTCTGCAGCTCTAGTGTCAACTCTAAACCCGGAAACGCACACGACTAACATCACATCGTTCGTCAAGACACTATTTGCGCCTCGAATGTTGTGACAATGGAAATCGCAGGGGGCGTCTCTTTAAAATCTCACACTTTGGGTGTTTCTAGCTGCTAAGAGACCCTACACACACACCAAACAGACTGAACTTTATCGGAAGGAATGCCTCCATGCCACCTTTGTGCCTCATATATGCTGTGCCGCAGCCCGAGAAAGACAAGCCCTCATCACATCCTTCGAATCCTTACCCCGGACATTTCCGCAAATACCAACACCGGAACTGCTGTGCCTTCGCAGCCTCTGTCCGTTAGATGCGGCTAGCCACGAAGCTTTAAAACAGCAATCACTGCGTCGATGAGCTGGAACGTTTGGTGAAGCTCACTGCTAGCCGTGAGTTTGGGCAGAGCAAGCGATGTGGTCGTCATCCTTGAGCATAACAGACATTTGTGTTCGACGTCAAAATCAGTGACTTGGAGCGGCAGCCACTTTATGTGTGATAGCACTGTAGATTCTCTGCGGGATCATGCGTATAGAGAGGATATACCAGGAACCTGCGATCAGGCAAAGCTGTCTACTACCCAAGTAGAACAAGCTGTCTGAGCTGAAGTGGGCATTTTCCGGGGGAAGAATAAAGGGCGAACCGCGACGAATACCAAACCACCCCGCCGCCACGAAGTTCAACTCTAGAAAGTCAGATCCTACACCCGCTATCTCGTGAGTCTCGACTGCGGTCCCTGCATACTCTGCCTCGAAGGATGGGACGGTCAGCCTTCTGACTTGCGATTGCCCTAGGATTCCAGGACGCCGCAATTCTTTGAAACGATCGCGCTCCACGTCACCACTTGCTATACCAGAGCATAAGGAGTTCATTATGAAGAATGCCCCTCCAAGACTACAGGTCATCAGGGTCAGCGATTTTCGCGCAAAACGAATCAACTTCTGCACACCAGCGCCGCGAAAGTATGTCTAGACTGCAACATGACCACATGAACTCAGACCATTGCTACGACTAACCGGGAAGGTCACAACATGCGATGGAATCCTACACAAGCTCCTTCATATCCACTAAAGCCTCAAATCATGCTCATTGGCTTTCCTGAGGATTGATCTTCGCCTCTGACGCACGTCCGCCTCGACGCATGCTTTGGCCAGAGCGTTACCTGCACGCAAACAACTCATTGCTGCACTTGTGTCCGAGAGGTCACAAGATGAATCTCGCTTCGAGGCAGAGGGACATGGTAACCGACCGTCGCAACGAATCCAGAATGAGTTGACGCGGCGCCGACGAGAACAGCTTGGAGTACAAATACTGTCTCGATCCCCACCCAACGTGCTCTTGCCATCAACCCAACGAGCTTCCCATCACATCAACACAATCTCAAACTCGATCAACATGCAGTTCTACTTCACCATCTCATCCCTGGCTCTCGCAGCTTTGGCAATGGCTGCGCCAGCCGCCGATGTCGAAAGCGCCGCTGCCAGCGCCTGCGATCCCGTTGGATGCTATCCGGAAACATCTTTCTCGGTTCTCGGAAACTTCGACGGCAACAGCCATATCTCTGGAGAGATCTACTACAAGAACGTCAAGACCGATTTCAGTTGGATCTGCAACAACCATTGGTATGGTTTCGACTCCAACCTGCCTTATGTTTTCTCTATCGAGGGGGCGGCTGGTCTCTACTGCGACGATCGGTACGATCAAACCAGCATTAAGTATGGTGCAATCTCCACCACCATGGGTACGTCGTTGTCTCTCGATCCCAGCTTCTCACGTCGTTAACAACGTAACCTCTAGCCGATACCCCGGATTGCTCCAAGACCGCCGAATACTCGTATCGCTGCATCTTCAAAGCGAATGGACAGACTGGAAGTGGCCTCAAAGTTTAAAAATGATTAACTTTGGCGGATCCCTTGCTCTTCAGACATCCCAACCTCAACTGGAGAGAAAGTGGAAAGACCACGGACGTTCACACGCCTCTTGGTATGAGATTGGGCTATTTACGGAAGGTTTAGCACTGAGGATGATTTCTATAAGGACACTCGCTCAACACAGTCAGCCAAAATCGCCGAAAAATTGTAGGCAGCTAGCTTATCATAAGGAAGTCACTGCCAACTTGTCACTGAGGTTCCATGATCGTTTCTGGTGACTGATGAATTGTCCAATGATAGAATACTCTTACCATGTAAATGCAGAGTTAGTCCCTGTTTCCTCCCCTTGCTCGATGAGGCCAGGAGTCGGACTGTCCTTCGGTCCCTTTCGGCTCCTCCTATATGAGTGAGTAAGCTAATTCTCACTTTTCAACAGAAATTCTTTCAGAACCCTCGTACCGATAACAGCCGGCATGTTTGATCATTCTCAGCTCTTTTGCATTGGAAGCTCTCCACTGATACTCGGACAAGAGCTTGTTCGCAACTTGAGCAAGCGCATGACAATGACAACATTGCGATGGACTGGACCAGAGTAATCGTTGTAAGCAAAACCATGGTTTTTGCCAGGCCAATTGGCAATTGCTTATACCCTTCTCACCATGAATTTTGAAGCTTTAACAGTTGCAGTCTTCACAGTGATCAAACGGATACTCACTCTCTCACATTATCAATTGAAGATTTTTTTTTTCTGTGGCGTCTCACATGCACACCAGCATCTTCCGCGGCATCAAATTGAGTTTGGGCCACGAGGACGTAGCGTGTGGAGCGTGTGGTGTCCGCGGGATGATCACTTCGAGTATTCCGGTCCGATTTGAATTGGGGTGAACACTGCCCGCAATCTGTTGTTGGCCTCGTGGTACGCCCGGGAGTACCCTGTGTACCTCACCTTGCGAGCTTGCCCTGTCCCACAGCTCCAGATCACCGACTCTGATCACCTCTACGACGCACGCCGCCACGCATGACTTGCCTCACCGGAGTCAGGGCTTACAATCCAGACCGTTGCACGCCTTAAGCAGCGATCCGCGTTGGCTGGCGGGGTGCCCGGTGGACGACACGTGTGGTGCAAAGAGGCCATCCAATGATTACTTGCTAGTTTCCTTTCCCTGTAGCTTGGCTTGCTCCCGTGGCGCCATCAACCATTTTAGGCGACGCCTCTCAAACGCCCCATCACATGCTGTTCTCGAGCGCGGTATGGAGGCATTCCCCGTCCACAGCACAAAGCCCAGCATCATGGGGTTGAATCGTTTGCGTGGATTCGCATTCTGTCTTTGTTTGACCAGCCATTGTCAGGAAGAAAGGCATGCGCTTTTGCCAGCCAGAACCGCCTCCGTCAGGCTGAAGTAACTCTGTAACCATCTGGATGCGCGGGATCACGCAGAATTTTCAGCCGCTGTGCCGTGAAGGATGCGCGAGTGATAAGCGAAGGATTCGAGCTCGGATTCGAGGCCTGCTGAGGGGGCCCACTGCCCAGCATTCCTCCGCTCCGGGGTCTCCACAACCCACAACAATGGAGATTGGAGAAGCCCTGTCCACTGTCACTGCTTTGTGCTTGGCAGTGGGGCCATCATGCGCGTGGCTCGGAAACATATAAGCCCCATGTCCCCAGAGCTTGCCTCGTGCTCTAGAAACCTTAACATTTTCTTAACTCGCTTGGCCCACCATGGCGGACAAGGTGACTCCAGAGGTCGAATACGCCTCCCACAACGAGAAGGGTGCAGCTCACCACCAGGACCATGAACCTGAGTTGGCTGATGCTGATGGTCGTCGCCATTCAGTTGCCCTGAACATCGTTCACAACCCACTCAAGGTTCGTCCTGCGACCCGACTTCAACATGTCGCCGAGCATTGGCACTAATTGGCTTCTTCCTTGCAGCGCTTTTCCCCACAGCAGGCCATGAATGATGGCCGCAACTTTGCAGAGAACGCCGGCATGCCCGAGCACTCTGAACTGTTCGCCAAAGCCGCCCTGGTTGCACGCGATCCCGATCGATTCGACTTTACCGAGCTCGACGATGCAGAACGTAGCGCCATCATCTACGAGAGAGATCACAAATGGCATGGCCCTAAGATGCTCTGGTACTCGATCGCACTTTGTGCTGTTGGAGCAGCCACCCAGGGATGGGATCAGACAGGTTCCAATGGAGCCAACTTGTCGTTCCCACAGGCCTTTGGGATTGATCCAACTGCGGTCGGCATTTCTCACCAGGAATCGCTGAACAGAAGGTGGAAGGTTGGCTTGATCAACGCCATCATTTTCTTGACTGCTGGTTTGATGTGGGTATTGCCTGACGCATTTGCTCGATGCAGCTTGCTGACGTTCCATAGTGGTGCTTTCATCGTCGATCCACTCAACAAATATCTCGGCAGACGTGGCGAAATCTTTCTCACTGCTCTGTGTCTCACTGCCTGTCCAATCGGTTCTGGATTCGCCCAAACATGGCAACAGCTGTTTGCTGCGAGATTCGTCATGGGTATCGGTATTGGGGCGAAGAACGCCACGGTTCCAATCTACTCGGCTGAAATGGCTCCCGCTCGCATTCGAGGTGCCCTTGTTATGTTCTGGCAGTTATGGGTGGTTGCCGGTATCTTTCTCGGGTTTTGCGCAAACGTTATCGTCAAAGACGCGGGTCCAATTACCTGGCGTCTGCAGCTTGGGTCCGCATTTATCCCATCTTTCATTCTCGCATGCGGTATCTGGTTCTGCCCGGAATCGCCCAGATGGCTCATGAAGAATGGCAAGCTAAAGGAGGGATATCGGTCCATGGCGATTCTGCGAGCCCATCCCCTCATCGCAGCCAGAGATTACTACTACTCATACGTGATTTACCAGGTAGGTTTGTCACATTTGCCATTACATCCGAACACTGAACGTTGCTGACGATCGGTGCTCTGTGTTCAGGAGGAACTCAAGGTTGCCCAGGGCGCAGGCTACTTCACGCGCATGAGGGATTGCTTTACCGTGCCTAGAATCAGGCGTGCAAACTACGGCGCTTCGACTGTGATGATTGCACAGCAGATGTGTGGTATCAACAGTATGTTGGGCATGCTTCGTTGTTCGTACGTATGCTAACAGATCACAGTCATCTCTTTCTACAGTTCGACCATCTTCGAAAACGCCGGTTATTCGCAAACTCAGGCTCTCTACGCATCCCTAGGCTATGGGGCTATTCAAGTTGTTGCAACCATCCCTACCTTGTTCCTCATCGATACGAAAGGACGAAGGACCTTGACTCTAGCAGTGAGTCGATCGGCGCTGTGTATTGGTGCGTGTCAAGCTAACACGCAGTGTTCTAGACTTTCCCTATGATGGCAATCTTCCTTCTTGCCGCGGGTCTGTCTTTGCTCAACACCGAAGACCAAGTTGGCCATGCAGTCGACCGAAGCAGAGGCTCCCAGATTGGACCCGTTGTTCTGTAAGTCATCCCGTGATAATATACCCTGCATTCGTCTAACATTTTGTAGATTCGTCTACCTCTTCACAATCATGTACTCCTTGGGAGAAGGACCTGTTGCCTTCCAATACTCCGCTGAAGTGTTCCCTACCATCCAGCGTGAGCAAGGAATGGCATGGGCAGTCTGCATCAACAACACTTTTGCCGGAATTCTTTCGCTCACGTTCCCGGCAATGGAGGATGCCATGACACCAGTAGGAGCTTGTAAGTGCAGTGCCTCGCTCCATCATCCCGTATCAGCTTACTGACTCTATCTAGTCGGCTTCTACGCTGGACTCAACCTCATTGCTTGGGGAATGATATTCTGCTTTGTCAGAGAAACGAAACAGCTTACACTCGAAGAAATTGACCGTAGGTGTGCCCCTGACATGTCATACGAACAGCAGCTAACACACATTGTAGAGGTCTTTTCTGTTCCAACAAGGGAGTTCCTCGCCTATGAGACGAAGACCTGGCTGCCATACTTCATCAAGCGCCACGTCCTCCGCCGGAACATCCCAAAGCCACCTCCACTCATTGAGAAGGAAGAGAAGGCTGAGTCCGAGTTCTCAAACTAATCTCAACGATTGGAATTGGCACAGCACAGCTTGCTTCGTTCTACAGTCTTCGCTAAGTCTTCATGATAACGATCAAAAAGCACAGCAGTTTCAATGTGTCAATCGTTCGCATCTCAGTGTCACAAGATGTGCCCCTCCTAGTGATGACAGGGCTGACAAGGGTCTCCAATCGGCGTGGCCGATGGTCGTCAGGTTCGAAGCTTGCATATGCAGGGCATTGCCTCCTCGCGATCTATCACCTGCCACACACGAGACTCGTAGACTTGACGAGAGCTTCCCTGCATGAAGATTCGAGACCAGTGAGCAATGGACCCTTATACACATCCAGATGTGTCCTTCTCCCCACTTCAATATTCCGTCCTAGCCGATGTACCCAAGCCTACAGACTACTCTTCTCATGCCCAGATCGCAACACGTAATACGCCTCCTGGACGCAGGTCGCGATGAGACTTCCATCCGGCGCGAATATCCTGCTGTGGATGTTGCCTCTCCGCCCGCTGGTCCAAGGACTTGTTACTTCGATATAACAAATTTCATCAGCTCGGAACCCATCATGGACATGGAAATGTATGCTATGATTGAGCGAGGTCACACGTTCAAAGTCATTGCGTGTGGCAGTGCGTGCAGTGTCTCCAATCGCAGGTTGGCCCAAAGAGAGACTGTGAAGATGAGGCGGCCCATCTAGGACGTGATAATCGGATAAAGCGAGTATTCCAAGGGTATGCAATCTTCTGCTCTCCGAGTTGATCTTGGATACTGTGCCGACTGAGGTGTAAGTGAGCTGTTCAGGGGTCGGGTTTGGTGTTTGAACTCCGGGTTGTGGTTGAATCCCTAGTCGTTGGAACTGCATCCAGCGTGTGCCTTTCTCTTCCTCGGTAGGTGCCAGGTCGTCGAGAGTAATAGAGTCAACGGTGAAGTCTGTTGCTCGGCGGACAACGTGTTTCATGCTTGGTCCATACAAAGACAGCGTCCGAACGAAGCTGGGAGTCATCAACAACAAGCCCTGAAGATCAAATCCGATGCTATTGCTCACCTGCAAGTAACATGACACACCAGCTTGCCTTTCTGATGAACCTCAACAGCTCTCGTAGCGAACCTGCCTCCGTCACTAAGGCGCTGGACTTTGAGCTGGAAAGGAACTCCAGGATCTGGGCCCAGTATGAAGTGTGATTGGAGGGTATTAAGAGACCACTCTTCTGACAGAGTCTCATATGCAGCTGCCGCCCCAAATGCCATAAGTACACCGCCAGGTCTAGAGTGGTGTGTCAGCATACGTTCTCAACATCCTAGTGGTTTACGAGACGTACACGACTTGTCCATTTGGCCAGGTCCATGCTGGACTTATCGATTCGAACAGATCCTACTAGCATGTCAACGTCGGTTGCAATACCTCAGCCGGAAGACATGCCACTCACTGCAGACACCTGTCTGATCTCAAGACTCTTCTCGAAAGCAATTCCCGTCATACTTCAGCCGAGCTTGTTCAGATAGCTCATGCAGGATTCCAGGTGCGGGATGCTATGAAGCACAGAGGGCAGCGTATCACCAGGGATCTTGAGATTTTCACCTCAAGTCTGCCATGCCAAGCACTAAAGAGGTATCATGTGTGATTGTTGTTGGGGATGAAGTTCCACTTCAAACCCCGCTGTGCCGAGCCAGCTGTGTCTCTCGCCCGAGGCATGTCTTGGCCATGCTTCCATGAAAAACATACGCAGCCGCCATAGCATGAGTCTTTCCTCCCATTGTATATACATCATACGTTCATTACAGTATCCACCACCTTCACAACAGGCACTATATTGACTCTCTAAGTCCAGACTCCCTGCTGTAGCGCCACCAAAGCAAAATGCGTCCCAACCGTACTTCTCGCCTTGTTCGCAATCCACACGCCAATTTCATCTCCTTCGACGTAGTACTTAGTACCAAACGGTATATCATTAAGTCCATTGGACAAAAACTCCCACGTGCTCTGAATCACCTTCTGCTGCAACTCCGTGGAGCTAACACTGGCAGTCATGACATTCCAGTCAGTGAGAGCCCAATCAACTCCACGATCAGATTCAGGACCAGCCCAGGGGAGGCCAGCGTCCTGAATCTGAGTGAGATACCAATCACTTTGAAGATCCCATGCAGATTGCGGGAAGGTAGTGAGGTTCAACACAACATCAGAGTAGCTGGCAAACACAACGTTCCAAGGCTCGGATTCGCCGTAGTTGTAAGTAAAGTGCGTACTTTCGTTAAGGGTAGCCGCGTTCAATCCCAATGCATCGTCGTAGATTGTCTTTGCAAATGATAGTGCGGTTTCCGAATAGGTAGATTCGTCGAGCAATACGCTGGCGGCTTTCAGCCCAATGGCAGACTGGATAGCGAGCGCTGTTTGGTTCGCCGTAGCGGCAATGGCATCGACGCTGACCAATTGGCTAGCAGGATAGAGGGAATTCTCCACGAGGTATTCCGCCCATCCAGGTAGAAGGGTTTCATATTCGGTTGTGAGTGAAGTGTCGCCCGAGAGGAGCTGGTAGGCGTACATCAGGATGAACATGGACGAAGTCTCGAACAAAGGCATGTTCTCTTCGACACCATTGTCGTGGCCTGTAGCGTTTGGATAGTCTGCGAAAGTTCAGCTTCGTGACACTGTCTTGAGATGAGATGATTCTGGTACTCACTCGTGCCGATGTCGTGGATAACGTACACTTCCGGCCATGCTCCTGTTGCAAGATAGGACAGTACAGGCTGGAGTTGTAGTTTGATCCATTCTGGGTTTAAGCTGATGAAGATGGGCCAGGTTTGGAAGATCAGATCCATCGTATTCATATTACCATCAGAGGAGATCTCCTTGAGGAATGCCCACGGGTCTGCGGTCAAGTCATCATCCGGAACCTAGACATGATCAGTAGGAGGTCTGATATATGCAGGATTGATGCATTACCGTGAGCTCATAGGCAGCAAAGCATTGCCTCACGCTGGCTTCCAAGATGTCCGCATACTGGCTGCCAAACTCATCAGAAACAGACTCCGCTCGTGAGCGTACAGACTCATCGAAAGCCAGGGATGTAGCGTAGGCTTCGTCGTAGTTGCCCACGAAAAAATCGAAGGCGTCTTGAATCTCTGGCCACAGCGTACGATGTACGCCTGTCTGCGCGCTGCCCAAATAGTTGATTGCCAAGTCCCTCTGAAATCCCACCGCGAAGGTCACGCTGGCACCGTTACCGTCCACACTCCCAAAGTCCTTTGAGATAGCGGCCAAGTTTGTTCCAGAATCAGTGGTGCTTACGGAAGCTAGGCTGCCATTGCTGATGAACGATGTATACACTGTATCGGCCGCGTTGGCCGCGTAGGTAACATTTTCATCCGCGGCAGCGCCAAATACGACGGTTCCCCATGTCGCTTGATCGTCAATCTCCGTGTACGGGATCTGGTTCGTGTTGAAGAATTCAAAGAACCCAGAATCGCTTGTAGTGGTGTAGCTAATGTCGGCACTTCCACCCTGAGCTGTCCAAGTCTCATCGATAGCAGAAAGTATCTGGACTTGGGTTGCGGTGGAGCTAGTGACGTTGACGGTCAGGTAAGAGTACGGCAACGACTGCAAAGTGTAGTTGTTGGGGTACACCGGCGAGAAGAAGTCTAGGATGAAGCTGGCACTGCCCGCAGCCAGTTCGAAGATTGTGTGGGTGGAGCTGAAGGTGACGCTGACTGTGCTTGCCGCAGTAAAGTCATCAGTCGATCCGGACGGCGAATTGAGCAGGGCATATGTTACGTCGTCGACTCGGGCTAGCACTGGCCTATATAGCGAAGGGTCGAACAGTCAGCGAGGGTTTGGAACTACTTTAACATGACCCAGACATACCAGTTTACATCTTGTCCAGCCCAGAATTGCGGTTGCGCTGTGGCTACATCGGCAATCCCGGTACTGGGTAACCAGGTAGAAAGGTAAGGAGATTTGACGGCCAGAGGATATGAAGGGAGGCTGATATTGCTCGAGACGGCGGCACGGGCGAAGAACAGGGCGCAGACAAACTCCAGAAGCCGTCGAAATTCCATGGTCAAAAGGGATAGCAAGTTCAGAAAACTCGATCTCAAGTCGGTACAACCATTTTGTATGCCACAGCTGACCCACAGAAGCGCGAGTACGCAGGTGCAGGAGAGGGATAGGAGGAATAGGGTTCCCCGGCAGCTAGTGAGGCAATATTGGGAGGAAGATGATGATTTGGGAGGTATTCTTGCGTGCGAGGGAGATGATAAGAGAGGTGTGCGGTCGGTGAGCGCCATCTTTCGGTCTTCGGGGAGGTGATTGGAAGGATAATCCAAGATCGCCATGGAGATGAAAGTGTGTGAGGAAGGCGTAAGAAGACGCAATAGAGAATGCAGGTCAGCGAGCCCCGCCTGCTGGATATGGAAAGTGTGTTTCTGGACTGGGAATCAATGAAACGAGGGGTGCTTGTTACGGTGCATAACCTCTTCCTGGAGCGGCAAAAGTGGGCAGGAGGGACGTGATGCATTGCGTGGCCATGGGAAGCAATATTTCCTCCTTTTCCTTGCGTGATCATGGTGCACCTTGTGCAAGAGTTAACGACACCTCCGCGCCAGATTTCGAAGACGTTGGTGGCGGCGGCGGGAGCGGCCCTTGAGATCCCGAGATCCCGGTCGATGTTGTCAGCAAAGGTCTCGGCCGAAAGGAACAACATGAACGTCTCTCCAAGTCTCTTTCTTCCCTTTCCTTGACCATCTCGCATCATTCAACGAAACGAAGACGCAATGTACGACATGCGCCTACGGAGGTCCGAATCAAAAGACCTTGTCGGTAGATTGTTTAACATTGATTGACCAGCTCGTGGAGAGGTCCGACGTTTTACGGAATGGAGCGGTGCAAGGCGAAACACGCGAACATGTTCGTACGGACTACTATATCGGTCTTCTTCATCGTGTATGAGATGGAGCAGTTGACACGGCAGCTGTAGCAACTCACTCCGGGCGTATTCAAGGAGATGCAATGCCGACGCTAAAGCAGCGGCAGCATCAAGTGCTGTCGTGGAAAAAAAAGCTACACGGCAAGAACTTTTGATTCGGACCTCCGTACATCTCACATCAGCATTACGGAGATGAGAATGGCCAAAGAGGAGCATCGGGACTTCTCCATATACCTCTCCAAATGAAACGATTGCATAACTAATGGCCTTCCCACTGGTCACTGTGTACAACACGGGCAACAGTACCGCGCTTCAAACCATTGTCACCCTCCCAGACCATAATACCAGGCAATATGCTCAAGCCCACCACAGAAGACTCCGTAGCGCCTGCATAAAGCACATTCATTTCCTCGCCAATTGATGCGCCGCTCTCGAACCACAGCCACTCGAACTGGATCCCTGGTGTAGCTTCAATCTCGGCCCTCAATAATAGGGCACGTTTGATAACTGTCTGCATTCTCTTTCTCCAGGTAGGATCAGTCTGCTGTCGTGCCGGAAATCCCAGAATGTGCGGCAGGAGTGCCATGGACATGCGATCAGTCAACGAATTTGCATGCTCTAGGACCTGCTGCGCTTGGAACTTCGAATCTTTGACACGTAGGAAAGCTGCCCGATCGATGACATGGCCAAAGTCGACGTTCTTGCTCTCCAACAACTCCTGCACATAGGACCACACGGTTCCCGGCACCGTCAAGGATGCGCTGTCTATTCTCCACGGAGTCTGTTTTTCCAACACGTGCGTCAGAATCCAGGCTGCTATCAAGCTTTTCATCAAATCGTGGTTAGAAGGCGAAGGCTTCAGGTACGCTCTCTTCTCGCACCAAGACCCTACGCCAAAGACTTTGAGATACAAGGTTTGAAGCTCGGCATCTGGACTTTGAAACAATACCATCGGTATCGCTTCAGATGGGTCCAAGCTGCGGACGACCTGGTCAATCAGATCATTCATCTCCAACATTGTTCCATTAATGTGGTTCCTGTTGATGCCTATGTACTCATTGCCGCGGCTTGGTACGGTCAACGTTCGAGCAAGAATGCGTTGATTGTCAGACTCGGGCTCGGCTTTGCTTTGGTCGACGTGCTTGCTGGGTGTCATTTCCGGGCCTCGTTGATTGTCCCGCGCCTGATCTGCCATCTGTGGTTCATCACTATTCCAGGACTTTGCAGTCTTTTCGGAGGATCCAATCGCAGAGGAACCGGTTTCTGGGGATGGAGTCCTGGCCTTCTTGTGCTGACTCCAAGTATGTTCGAGGTCAGAGTCAGAGCTTGACAGAGGTCTGCTAAATGTGAGCTCAAGTTTTATAAGGGGAAAATATCGAGAGACCAACGAGTCTTCTTCATCCCCAAGCGGAGTGGGCCCACGCTTGCTTTCAGCACGTGTTCTAGGCTTTTGCCGCTGTCGCTTATCTCCTGGCTCAGTATGGCCTGTTTTACACTGTTCTACGATCTTGGATTGATCATCAGCGTCTTCGCGTGGGAAGATTGATTCTCCCACTGCTTTCAATCAGTACAGACAAGGACTTGGGCTCCACTCGACACTCACAAGATTTGTCGTCTGCCTCCGCGGCTTCCAGTCTGAGCCCGGCGTCAACAAGATATCGAAGATCCAGCACGTCCAGGCCTTCCGAAAACAACTCGTTGATGTTCTTGCTATCGCTTCTTCTGTTATCGGACACGGTCCTGGCTAAAGCATCTCGGAGTGACTGTCCGGTATGTGCTTCGCTTCTAGGCAGTCCATGGTTGGTCGACTTCATAAGCTTGTCTTCGAGGGTTGACAAAAAGCCTTCTAGACCAACCACTTGTGCATTGCGGCTGGTCCACGTCGATACTAAGGCTCGGTGCGTATCGATGAAGCCTAGAGTGGTCACGATGACCATTTGATGATTTGACCTTTCGCGCTTGGTAGCCATGATTCCTGATCTTTGGACGGCACACCTTGTTCTTGTGTCAGCGAAACGATGTCGACCTGGTGTTGTTCGAGCTGTTTCTCGACATCATGACGTTCCTGGGGCGCTTTGTTGATCTCTACAAGCATGCTGTGCGTCAGCCAAACAAGCGACTGATTGCTGCACGGCCTCCTTTGTCGCAGCAAACACGCGGCGTCGCGTGTTGTCCTTCTCCGGTGAATGATTAATTTGTTTCCACACGGCACAAGGAACTCACCAAGGCCTCTACTTACGCGATGTCCCTCAAGATACTCGCTACGCCAGAAGGAGATGTGCAGCACAAACCTACCGAACAACAAGAGCCTTATTCGATAAAACCTGCCTCATCGGCCATGGCTGTGGTCTCGTCTACCGGCTCAGGTCTCAAAACAATGCTCAAAGGTGTGACCAGCTTGTTCTCGGGGCAACGTCCCCCTCAAGACACCGACGGAAGTCCCCAGCAACAAAGAAGATCTGAGCGCAACAGAGGAAAGAAGCCCGCACCACAAGCAGGACAGGACACTCAACAGTCCCGGAGACCTAGGCACAAAAGCTCGCCAGCCTCAGCCTCGTCGGATGCGCAGGTCAAGGATGGAACCCCAGTCTTGAAGTCCGGACCCCGTTTCGTTCTTCGTATCGCAATCGACTATGGCACCTTCAACTTGAACGCCATGTACCAACTCAAAGATACCCAAAGTGACATTGCGTATCCGATTGAAGCAGTGTTCTTCGAAGCTAACGACGTCAACTCTCCCATGTGGCTTCACGTAACCAACAACGGAGAACTCCTCTGGGGTCATACTGTCCGAGACATGTATGACAAGCCTGCGAACAGCCTCGCACTCAACGAAATCATCCGTCTGCCAAAGCTCGCAATGCATCCTGGTAACGATCAAGGAGGTTTGAAGCTTGTCAAATCCCAGATCGAAAACCTTGGACACGGCTACAACAATATCGTAAAGTTGGTCCAGGTCCATCTCGAAAAAGTCGTTGACCACACGGTCGAGAAAGTGAAACAGTCTTCAGACGGCATGATTCTCGCAAAAAGTCAGCACATCGACATCAGCGGCATACAAAAAGAGATTCATTTGGGCGTACCGCAAGCCTGGGATCCATCATCCAACGAGGTCATGTCGCAGGCAGCCAGAAACCTCGAGTTCACGGGACAGCTCGTAGTCGAGCCGCAGTGCGTCGCCGCCTTCCATATCCACTTTGACAGTCTGCGTCCGGCCGAAAGGCAACTTCATCACTTGGTAAATGGCTCGCAGGGGAGCGTCAGACAGCTTGTGGTTGATGCTGGCGGTGGAACCGTGGACTTGATTAAATTCGAAATGTCCGTCTCTGAGGGCGCCAGAGCCAAGATGACGACAATTGGTCAGCCGAGGGGGGAATTGATAGGTTCTGCACTCATCAACAACGATTTCGTCGACCAGATCCTGGGAAGAACTGTCAATTACGGTTATAAAACTGCGTCGGAGCTCCTGGCCGCGTTAGAAGTCGACGAGGACAACTTTCGTCTCCAAGCTTCTTTGAGGTTCGAGACACTCAAGACAAGGTATCCACGTATTGAGCGTGAGCATGCCATTGGTTTCGTCGGTACAACAGGCACCAATTTTCTCACCATTTCGAGGGAGCTTGTGAAAGAATGCATTGATCGAGGCATCGCGAAGGTCATCCAGCTGACAGGAGAACTCATGGACAAAGATGTGAGCATCATCGTCGTGAGCGGAGGCTTTGGCACAAGTCATCTACTCAAAGACGCCCTCAAGCACCAGTATCCAGGCGTTCACATTCTGGAAGCCGAACTTCCCACAGGACAGCTGACTCTTCCTGTTGCCCACGGTGCCCTTCTGAGGCATGAAAAAGTTGAGCTTGGAGCACTACCGGCAGGTTATTCATACTTCATAGTTCAAGACAACTATTACGACGAAAATGTCCACCTCGATGCCGTCGCGAATCCAAAGCTCAGGCACGAAAGTGTTTGGAAGAAGAAGGGTAGCAAGGTGGAGGTTGTCCTGTCGCGCGTCACCAACCTCTTGAGCACTACTGATGTGCTGCCGGACAACCAAAGCTCGGTGCACGCCAATGCATTCTCGTATTGGTCAATGCTACCGGGCGATCTCAGTATCACGACCGATATTTATTGGTCAAAGGAGGATCTGAAGGAAAGATCGGCACTGGACGACTATCGATCCGTCGAAGCTGATCCCATAGACCCTCAATATCGCCTCTGGAAGAAAGTCAAAGTCACGGTCAGTGAAGCGCTCTTGAAGACTAGAGGCTACACGGCGTCGAATGAGAACTCCGAGGGACGTATGGCATATGAGATTGGAGGACGCATCATCCTCAAAGCGGATGGCGCTAAGATGGAGGTCATATTCCAGATCGCTGAACGTGGCAAGGGTCATGCAGTGAGCAGTGAGTATCACATTCCTGATGATATTTCGTGAACTGACAGTCTACGCAGAATTGAAAGGCGAAGAATCAATATGGGTGACCAATATTGAGACTCAGACTGTGTGGCAGTCTACCTTCTCGCATACCACAACTGGTGACCAGTGGGCCAATTCCAAAATGGCTGGAACTGCTGCTGATCTGTTTGCCAAACCTACTAAGACTGTAGTGGCTGCTTCTGCTAGCGATGGGGAGAGCACTGTTGACGATCACAGCAGCAGCAATGACTACAACAAGGACGATGACGAGGAAGATGGCTGCGGAAACATTGATGATGACGAGAGTCCCCTTGAAAAGCTCTACATAGCACACGAACGGCAGCCCAAGGAGCAAAACCACGAGTACGACCTTCGCATACAAGCTCTTCACCAGAAGAACGTCTCGAGCCATCCAGAAAATCATGAGGAGGAAGTCTCAAGGCCTCTGGCTTGGCGGCCACAGCAGCACGACCGAGGTCGACAGGAGCCTCGGGCAAAGTCCCATGCCGATTTGCTGAATCCGTCACCAGAGGAGCTCCAAGCCCAACAAAGTGGATATAGAGAATTCGAGATGCAACGCAACGTCGACAAAACACGAGAAGAAGAACGCTACCCCGAAATCAAGGCTGCTCGTCGGGTGAGCAGACTTCAACAGCTTGGTGATGCATCTAGTGATATCATGAGAGGTAACACCGAAGAGGATGATTTCAGTGAAGACTTCGATTCCGATAAAACCAAGCAAGAAAGTGAAGATGAAGTCGAAGAGGGTCCGGAGGAAATTGTTACGGAAGAGACCAAGGAGGAAGAGGGATCTGAAAAGGTCGCCGGTGAGGACTCTGATTCCGATAAGACCATGCAAGGAAGTGAAAAAGAAGAAGAGCAAGAACCTGAAGCACAAGTCCAGGAAATGGTTGACGAAGAAGAGGATTCCGATGAGGGCTCCGAAGAGGACTCTGAATCTGGTTCTGAGTCCATCTCCGATTCTGATTCTGGTTCCGATTCTGATTCCGACTCTGGCTCGGAGGACTCTGAGTAGGACAGTTATTAGGATGAGAACGATCGTGGGAATCATTTGTGATGTAGCGGCATTATGATTCGTTCGAAGACAGTCTCCGTTGCACCTCTGCAAAATCTCAGTTGCACAGCCAGTCTAACTTGGGCACTTTCAGGCAATATAAATACATAACAAGACGGCCAGCTTTTTAAAACAGGCGAACGATGCAAAAGCAACCAAGACGTTCCTTACAATGCCCGACCTTTGTATCCGTCCAGAGCATTGTCTGGAATTCTCCTTCTAATGCCGTTCTCCTGTTTCGAGGGGATGGAAGCTAGGGTTAGGGTTGGGGTAGCGGTCTGACTCTTAGCCGAAGATATCGCGGGCGCTAAACGTGCACCACTCTTTAAATCGACTCCCTCGCTCAACTTGCTTGCTACACGTTCATCATCATCTCGTCGAAGATTGAATATTCCAGCCCGCCGTAACTCCTCTTGCCGGAGCGGCCACTCGTTTGAGCGCGTTACTGGCGTAGGCGGGCTCAAATGACCTCTTCTCGCTGTCTGTCTGCCACTCAAGACCTTTCCTGCGCCAGTTCGCCATGACAGAAAGACCGCGGTCACTTCGCAATGCCGAAGATCAAGCTCAGGAGACCGAATCTTTAGCCATCAACAACACTTTCATTCGCAGAATACTGACCATATTTGCGCTAAAGACTCTGGGACGATTTCACAAATCCGACGGCCTATGTACTCCTATTTCAAAACACAAAATCGTGAAAACAGGTCATCGAGTGCGCTTGACGGAAGCGACTACTATGAGATTTGTTGCGGAAAACACCTCAATCCCAGTTCCCCAGGTCTATTGCTCTTTCGTGCACAAAGACCGCACATTCATCGTGATGGAAAGAATATTAGGCGAGGAGATACCAACAGCATGGAAAAGTCTCCCGGAACCAGCTCGTCGAAAGGTCTACTCGCAGTTGAAAGCCATGATTCAAGAGCTGAGAGCACTGAAACCATCTCCGGGTACAGGAGTGGAGAGTTGCGTTCGGGGTAGCTTGTTTGACTCTCGAATAACCCGCTGTCCACGTTTTGGTCCATTCAAGACTATCCAGGCCTTCCATCTCTGGCTTCGTGATGAGCTGTGTTTATCAGAAAATCAAAACGACCGCAAAGACGACGATTGGTTGGATATCGAAAAGATGGTCGCAATGCAGGACGCATCGTGGCCACCTCCGGTCTTCACCCATGCGGACCTCAACCCGTTCAACATCCTCGTTGAAGATGGCAAAGTTGTTGGTATAATTGACTGGGAGTCTTCTGGGTGGTATCCCGCATACTGGGAGTACACCTCCGCCTGGCACGGAAACATGACGAGGACAGGCTGGCAAGATGTACTTGATGAGTTTGTTGAATCGTACCCTGCGGAGCTAGTAATGGAGCAGATCAGACACAGATGGTGGGGAGAAATATGATTGAGAGATTCACAACAAACAGGACTGGTGATCTGCTCATGCCACTGTCTCCCCGTTTTCAAGCATATCCCATAGTGGATTTCGCTTCATCATATCCTCTGCACGCTGATAACGTCCAGCAGTCGCCTTGCTCGCCAATATTGCATCACAGTGGATTCGATCTCCGCCCACTCTAGCTGAGAAGTCCCAACGGCTTCGTCATCTTTCGCCAACTCTGCTAACGCATTGGCAATCCAGTTGAGAAGGACCATCTGGCGGAGCGGTGACAAATTGAGGAACAGTCCTGTTGACACGAGTTTCAAGAGTTACAAAAAGACCACAGCGACCCTCACTCGTCATCCCGGCGCCCTCCCGTCCCCCGTTCATCGCCGCATTCGAAACACGGCAGGACATCGGAAGCCTAAGCAAGTATGATGATGAATCGTAGAATTTGGAACTTCCATCAAGTAAACAGATTCGTTCAGTTTCTTGCGTCCGGGGATTTGCGTGCGCCCTTCGAAGTCACACACAGGGTTCTGTACGCCGATGGATGTTCTTTTGCCATTTCACTTGTCGTTCTCTTTGTCGTTTTCCATACAGTCCACCGTTCGAGCTGGGTGGAGTTGATTCTTGCGGAAAAGGGGAGGGTTTCTTTTTGCGTTCACCTCACCAGATCAAGAGAGTCTGTGCGCTGAAGTAGTAAGTAACAGCAAAAAAAAACGCTTGGATCCTCAATCCCGAAACGAGCGGACTGGTGACAAAGATGATTGGGCTGCCTTGGAACATCTACTGCATCTCGAGAGATGCATTAAGGATGAGTTGATTGATCAATCGTCTCCGTCAAGCATACGCATCGCAGCTAATGTGACTATGGGATTGCCCATTATAACATCATGTAAGCCATACTTCAAGATCTCTTCTCGGATAATACCAGTTTGACTCTGCCACACCGCGACTTTCCCACCAGAGCCCAGATCGAGCTTTGTTTCTTCCTTGTTGTGGCCCATCAGCTGGCCTTCGATCACCCCAGGCGCTGTCGCATTAACACAATGCTGGAACAAAACAGACGTATGCTGCCACGGGATGTCGTAGTCATCTTCGGCATGAATAATGGTGATGCGGTACTTCATCCCATTCGCTTCGTTCAATCGGACATACTCCGCAAGTCGATCTTTCGTTGACCATTTATCGCGAATATAGCTCCGCAGGTGGTCGAATAGGACCTGAAATCTAGCTACGGGAGCAAGGATTGGAATGGTGCCAGCGACACTGTAGGTTGAGACCAGAGTCGGCACGTCAACGAAAGGCGCAACGAGGATGTGACCGGCGAAGACTACGGGCGGTTGCTGTTTAGCGTAGTGTTCCGCTACAGCAACGTTTACTGCGGTTCCGAGAGACTGTCCAAAGATCGCGATGCGGTTTGGAGGAATTCTCGCAATGTTCAAGGCCCATTCCACGACAGCGACAGCGTCTGAGATGAGTCCTTGCTCTGATGGCGAGCCAGAACTCCTGCCAAACCCCCGATAGTCGAAAGTAAGAACATGGACCGGACTCGTGGCGGATGACACCGCAGTGAGAGCACGGTAGTTTGGCGCTCTGTAGCCTGAACCTACTGTACCTCCTGCGCCGTGCATATGGATGACGAGGCGTGCATCAGGATCGTCTCGGAGTAGCTTGAAGACGTGTCGTGACTGGATGTCCGATACCAATCCAGGTTCCTCAGATGAAAGCTTCTCTTCGTGCTTCCTGTACAGATCAACTGGGAGTATGTGCCAAGCGTACAGATCTTGGCCACCTGGTGATGGGATGTTGAAGGGAGTGACCTGGTTGTGTAGAAAGCCGAACAGCTCTGGGATATCCAGGTCTTTGAACCATGTCATCTGAACGGCATGGAGATAGACGATGTGGGCCTGGAAGAATTGTGTTGTGAGGAGTCCAAGCAGGCCCAAGTATAGAGTCGCTGACAGTCCAGCTGCAAACGATCCATGTCTCAAAAGTGATAGAAACATAGCGCTGATTGAGATGGTGAGGTCGACAACGCATACAACAGAAAATGAAACATGAACGCAAGGAGAAGGAGGTGGTGTTGGTCTTAACGAGATGTGGACATGAAAGTTTGACGCCAATGAAAGATCTGCCGAAGATATTGCGGGCGCTAAAGATGGCGCCCTAGTAGAGAGTTTACGCTATAACTCTTTTTACATTTTCGGCTTTTTAGCTTTGAAGTCCTCTAGGACATATTAATTAGAACACTAACGTTACCTATTATATATTAACGTCCCCTAGTATATATTAAAGGCCCCTAGGAGAGTAGTTCCGAAGAACCTCTAGTAGTACTTACGCGCTTTTATCTAATTATCGTTTCGTAAATATTCGTATAGAGCGAGCGCTCGAGTTCTAGGCTATCGAACTAAGTAGCCGTACGTCTCTATCTTTCTTTTCGAAGCCTATAAACAATACTTAGAAAAGAACTAGCTAACGGTTAGCTCCTTTAACGACTATTTACTAGCTCGAAGTCCGTAGAAAGAATTTATTAGTTTTATACTAACTCTATTACTAAATTACTACGTCTAACGACCCTCTATTACTAATTACTCCT